>LBNU01032196.1:21788-45345 GCA_014162995.1 Artemisia annua | reverse complement strand
AGGAGAAGATAACTGGAGAATATGAATTTAAAAACTTCCTATGCCTAAATTTATCAAAGGCCCGAACACCTCACAGAATTTGAACAAACACTCACATCTCTCTCCTAATTTAAGTTGTTAATTTTGGGGTGAATCCACTTCAATGCGCACAGTCATGGAGAATAGTATTCCTATCATAGGCTTGGTAGTTTACACAAACTCTACCACTAGAGCTAAGGTCAAAAACAATTCTAACGACAATGAAAATGCAAGGACTTTGGAGCAAATACGTGGAAATTATGGATTCTGCACTAACTACGGCGTAGAGGTTCATCTACCTACGCCGTAGCAAGGCTTCACGAAGACTACGCCGTAGAAGCTCTCCTACCTACGGCGTAATAAAGAATTTATGAAGATTACGGCGTAGCCCCACAACAAGCTACGGCGTAGAAGTCCACTGAAGAACACTACGGATTAGGCAACTATCCAAGCTACGACGTAGGATCTCATTTGAGGCAGTAAAGAACTAACGAGGCCAAGGAAGAAGCTACGGCGTAGCCACCTTATCTGCTACGCCGTAGGATGTTTATCACCAAGACTTTACGCCCGTAACACTTGATCAAGTTACGGCGTACCACTATTTGCAAAGGTTACGGCGTAACAACCCTAATACGCTACGCCGTAACATAGTCGGGGCATATAAATACCAACCCTAATTCCGAGTTTTTGATATCACTTCCCATCTTTTCACCACAGCAACGTTAGGAAAAACTCAGGAAGGAGGGAGAACGAAGTTCTAGCCACATCCAAGTCATTTCCAAGGGAGGAATCACACACCGATCATAAGTGTTTTCATTCCTTTACTTTGTATTCGATTCATGCTTAGATTTGTATTAACTCAACTTTGTTTTATTGCAATTATGAACATGAGTGGCTAAGCACCTTTTGGTGTTAGCCTAGTTATGAAATCGTTATGATATTGATTTAGTTTTCCACGCATCTATTGTCTATTGTTTGTTTACTTTCATGGCAAGGCTTGGGACACTCTAGTTCCCGTAGTGTTGAGCGTTGGTTGTTCCTTAGAGGCTTGTGGAATTAACCCTAGGAAGCAAGCCGCTAAGGATGTGACTTGGTAAGGGTTAAGTGCTAACCGTAGATGCCTTCCCTTACCATACATGTGCGAATTAACCCTAGGACCACCTACCAATGCTATACACTTAACGGAGTTAGAGGGGTGTAAGATCTGACCATGCCGCATTCGTTAGTCTTGTCCATGTTAGTATAGGCACTTAATGACTCTTATGTCTTCGTACCGATGAACCCACGGTTTTACAATAACTTTGGATAGGACAAGGTATAAGATATATCTAGGCGAATTTGACCATCTGACCCGAAATGAATTTTGAATCCCCAAACGATATGATAGGATGCACCTATAGGAAAACTAGTCATGATCATAACAAAAGTAGTAATTAGGTTAACACTACTCCTCTCTACTGATTTCCTTCTATTTACTTATTGTCTTGTCATTTACTTTTATTAGTTTAATTAATCTTTCAACTCAAAACCCCCTTTTAAATGTGACACGACTCAGATAATTTCCGCACCTTAGCTCTTGGGACGACCTCGGCTTTACCATTTAACTATACCATACACGATCGGATACACTGTCCGTTAGTACGTAAAAGGTAGACCTTAGGTAAACGAGACTTTATAAATATTAAAACCTGGTCAGTAAAACCTGCATCAAAGCACTCAATCCCAAACACATCACACCAACTGTTATGTCATCCTACACAAACACCAACAATGCTTCACAGTCAAATTTTAGGCAAAACAGATCATTTGGTAACACCAACAACACAAGAAATGAAAATACTAGGAGAACACCTTTCAAACAGGGAGTGTATTGTGGTCATTGTCAAAAAGAAGGACACTACAAGAGTGAATGTTATCAGCTTGTTGGATACCCTGTTGGTTATCCTTTACATGGAAAAGTCAAACCACAAGCAAGGTCTGCTGACAGAGCAAGAACAGTGAATAGTGTATTTGGTTCAGATGGTGCATCCACAAGTGGTACTAGCAACATGAAAGAGGCATCTCATGATACAACAAGCAAAGAAGGTGATGTAGCTGTTTTTGCCAAAATGGACAACTTGCAGAATCAATTGAATCAAGTTATGCTGATGCTTCAAGGCAAAGGTATAAACACTTCTAAGATTTTTGCTGCTGCTAGATATCTTTTTATTGCTTCATGTATTGCTCATATTAAGGATGCTTGGGTGTGTGATAGTGGTGCCACATACCACATATGCACCAAACTCACTTTCATGTTTAACACTAGGACACTAGCCACACCTATTATAGTTTCACTTCCCAATGGACACCAAACCATGGTCACTATCACTGGCTCTGTTAGACTCAAACCTCACCTCACACTACATAATGTACTTTACATACCATCTTTTGCTTACAACCTTCTTTCCATAAGTCAAACCACCAAAACCACAACCCTCTCAGTCATCTTTAACCATTCCACTTGCATATTTCAGGGAGACAACAAGAAGATTGCCCGTGGGATACAATCTGAGGGGCTTTATATCATCACACCTGATAACACAATCCATCTGTAAATACCATTTGTAAGGACATTGATTTGTGGCATCTAAGATTAGGCCATCCATCTGTAAATGTACAAAAGAGAATAAAGTCCTTACCAATTACTTTGAATGATGATTCTTTAGTTCATTGTACTGTGTGCCCCATAGCTAAGCAAACTGCAATACCATTTTCCTTAAGCACTTCACATGCACAAAACAAATTTGAAATAGTGCATGCAGACACATGGGGACCTTATAACCACCCAACCCTCAATAATTGTAAATATTTCTTAACCTTGGTGGATGATTATTCAAGAACAACTTGGACTTACCTCATTCCAACCAAACAACATGTCATATCTACCCTCAAGAAATTTTACTACTATGTTCAAAACCAGTTCAACACCACCATCAAAACCTTAAGGAGTGACAATGGAACAGAATTCCTAGACCACTCACTCACAGAATTTTTGGCACACAAGGGTGTCGGGCTCAGCAGTCGGCCTATCTTTCCGGGCGCACGCATAAAGGCATGATTAGTTCCACAAATTATTCATCAAACCTCTTACCCCTATACACTACAACAAAATGGAAGAGCAGAAAGAAAACATAGGCATCTCCTTGAGGTAGCAAGATCAATTCAATTTCAAGCCTAATTTCCAATACATTTATGGGGATATAGCCTATTAGCAGCCACATACCTCATCAATAGATTACCTTCCACTGTTTTACACAACAAAAGTCCATTTGAAATGCTTTTTCAAACATCACCAGACCTATCACACCTAAGAACAATTGGTTGCTTGGCTTATGCATCATCACACCCATCCAACAAATTTGCACCCAGAGCCATTCCATCTATCTTATTAAGCTATCCTCAAAACCAAAAAGGTTACCTTCTTCTTTCACAAGACACGAACAAAGTATTTGTCAGTAGACATGTAACATTCCATGAACATATATTTCCTTTTCACAAACAAGACAACCAAACAACCAATTCTCAAACACAGTCTGACACCTCACCTATTTTCTTTCCTGAACCAGTACCTTCACTCATAATTATCACTCAACATCATACCCCTGAACACTCAGAACCATCTGAACCAATCCAACCTACTTCCCTTGCACACACCACACCATCAGAACCAACACAACCTACCCAAACAACACAAGAACAAACATCTCACCCTGTACCCATACACACAACTTCAACTGCAGCCATTCCCACTAGAACTTCTAGCAGAGTCAGGACACCTTCAACCAAACTCAAAGATTTTGTTCAATACACAACACCCAAACACAAAACAGTCAATTCTCTTCACACTAAGCATCACACATCTCACTACATTAATTATTCTAACATCAAAAACAAATCCACACTTCACCTCATTAATTCATTAAACAAAGAAACAGAACCCACCTCATACACACAAGCATCTAAGCATCCTAAATGGGTAGAAGCAATGGAAAGTGAAGTGACAGCTCTTGAGAAGAATGGCACTTGGTAAGTCACACTCTTACCTTCATCAAAAGTCCCTATTGGAAGCAAATGGGTCTATAGAATCAAGTATAGAGCTGATGGCACCGTGGAGAAATACAAGGCTAGATTGGTAGCAAAGGGTTGCAGCCAAAAAGAAGGAGTTGATTACACTGAAACATTTGCTCCAGTAGCCAAAATGACCACAGTTAGAACAATGCTTGCTATTGCTTCTGTCTCAAACTGGCATGTTCATCAATTGGACATCAACAATGCATTCTTGCATGGAGATCTTAATGAAGAAGTCTACATGACCCTTCCAAGTGGATAGAACAAGAAATGTCCTCCAAACAGTGTGTGCAGGCTTAGAAAATCTTTATATGGACTTAAGCAGGCCAATAGACAATGGTACATCAAACTCACTGATTTTCTCATCTCCCTTGGTTTCAAACAAAGCCACTCAGACACATCACTCTTCACTTTCTTCACAGATACCACTTCTCTGGTTCTACTCAACTATGTAGATGACATTCTCATTTCAGGGAATGATCTGACACAAATAACAACCATCAAACCAAACTTCACAATGAGTTCAGTATCAAGGATTTGGGAAATCTGCATTACTATTTGGGTATTGAGCTTATCAGAGGAGCAAAAGGAATAGCTATGACTCAAAGAAAGTATGCTTTGGATCTCATTGAGCTTGCTGGCCTAACCAATTCCAAGCATGCCAAAACACCTCTAAATCCTCAAGTCAAGCTACGATATGAAGATGGTGAACCTTTGGCAGATCCTGCTCTATACAGGACCTTAGTGGGAAAGCTTATTTATCTCACTATCAGCAGGCCTGACATAGCCTATGCAGCTCAACTTCTAAGTCAGTTCTCTCATTCACCTCACACTGCTCATCTACAAGCTCTCTACAGGGTCATCAGATACATTAAACTCAGTCCTGGTCAAGGCTTGTTTTTCCCAAGGTTCAATTCTACAGCTCTTCATGCCTATTGTGATAGTGATTGGGCAAGTTGTCCATACTGAAGAAGGTCAGTCTCTAGTTTTGGTATCTTTCAATTCTCGGCAAAAGCTTGATTTCTTGGTAGTCCAAAAAGCAATCTGTCATCTCTAGATCATCCACAGAGGCTGAGTATAGGGCTTTGGCTGACTGTACATGTGAGATTACTTGGTTAACATCACTTCTTAAAGATCTACATGTGGCACCTACAACACCAGTCAGAATTCATTGTGATAACACCTCTACCATAGCCCTGGCATCAAATCCGGTGCAGCATGCTAGAACAAAGCATATAGAGATTGATTGCCACTTTGTGAGAGACAAGATCAAAGATGGACAAATTTTGCCAGTTTATGTTCCATCCAGCTCACAAACAGCAGATCTCTTAACCAAGCCTTTATCAGCATACCCTTTTCACAAATGCTTATCCAAGTTAGGCATGTGTGATCCATACACACTGCCTACTTGTAGGGGGGATAATAGAGCATATGCTACTACACAAGTCAATGCAGCCATAAAAGTCAACACAAGCTTAATCTCCCCGCATTGCTTAAGACATCAAAAGTATTTGTGTATATTCTAGTATTGTACTTTATGCATTAAGTCTTGTATAATTAGTTCTTAGCTGCTTGTATAAATACTCTTAAGACACTCATTTGTAACTAACTTTCAAGTTCAATACAATCATTTCACTCTCATTTCTCTCTCACTTTCATTTTATAGTACATACCGAGTGTTTTTGTTAAACACTTTCGATATACGTCCATTACAAATGCTTTCTAGGATTCCATCAAACACTTCTTTCTTTGATCTGCATGCTAAATGACACGTTATTGTCATGGGAATCAAAGTAATAGATTATTTGCAAAATATCGGGTCTGAGATAGAGGTTAGATGCTTAATAAGTCCTAATAGCTATAAAATTAATGTTATTGTTGCCATGGATGTTTTTTGTTCAGTTTAAACTGCAAGATACCTAATAGAAAACTTAATCAGTAGATTTGATATCTANTCCATTCCCACTAGAACTTCTAGCAGAGTCAGGACACCCTCAACCAAACTCAAAGATTTTGTTCAATACACAACACCCAAACAAAAAACAGTCAACTCTCTTCACACTAAGCATCACACATCTCACTACATCAATTATTCTAACATCAAAAACAAATCCACACTTCACCTCATTAATTCATTAAACAAAGAAACAGAACCCACCTCATACGCACAAGCATCTAAGCATCCTAAATGGGTAGAAGCAATGGAAAGTGAAGTGACAACTCTTGAGAAGAATGGCACTTGGGAAGTCACACTCTTACCTCCATCAAAAGTCCCTATTGGAAGCAAATGGGTCTATAGAATCAAGTATAGAGCTAATGGCACAGTGGAGAAATACACGGCTAGATTGGTAGCAAAGGGTTGCAGCCAAAAAAAAGGAGTTGATTACACTGAAACATTTGCTCCAGTGGCCAAAATGACCACAGTTAGAACAATGCTTGCTATTGCTTCTGTCTCAAACTGGCACGTTCATCAATTGGACATCAACAATGCATTCTTGCATGGAGATCTTAATGAAGAAGTCTACATGACCCTTCCAAGTGGATACAACAAGAAATGTCCTCCAAATAGTGTGTGCAGGCTTAGAAAATCTTTATATGGACTTAAGCAGGCCAATAGACAATGGTACATCAAACTCACTGATTTTCTCATCTCCCTTGGTTTCAAACAAAGCCACTCAGACACATCACTCTTCACCTTCTTCACAGATACCACTTCTCTGGTTCTACTCATCTATGTAGATGACATTCTCATTTCAGGGAATGATCTGACACAAATAACAACCATCAAAACCAAACTTCACAATGAGTTCAGTATCAAGGATTTGGGAAATCTGCATTACTATTTGGGTATTGAGCTTATCAGAGGAGCAAAAGGAATAGCTATGACTCAAAGAAAGTATGCTTTGGATCTCATTGAGCTTGCTGGCCTAACCAATTCCAAGCATGCCAAAACACCTCTAAATCCTCAAGTCAAGCTACGATATGAAGATGGTGAACCTTTGGCAGATCCTGCTCTATACAGGACCTTAGTGGGAAAGCTTATTTATCTCACTATCAGCAGGCCTGACATAGCCTATGCAGCTCAACTTCTAAGTCAGTTCTCTCATTCACCTCACACTGCTCATCTACAAGCTCTCTACAGGGTCATCAGATACATTAAACTCAGTCCTGGTCAAGGCTTGTTTTTCCCAAGGTTCAATTCTACAGCTCTTCATGCCTATTGTGATAGTGATTGGGCAAGTTGTCCATACTGAAGAAGGTCAGTCTCTAGTTTTGGTATCTTTCAATTCTCGGCAAAAGCTTGATTTCTTGGTAGTCCAAAAAGCAATCTGTCATCTCTAGATCATCCACAGAGGCTGAGTATAGGGCTTTGGCTGACTGTACATGTGAGATTACTTGGTTAACATCACTTCTTAAAGATCTACATGTGGCACCTACAACACCAGTCAGAATTCATTGTGATAACACCTCTACCATAGCCCTGGCATCAAATCCGGTGCAGCATGCTAGAACAAAGCATATAGAGATTGATTGCCACTTTGTGAGAGACAAGATCAAAGATGGACAAATTTTGCCAGTTTATGTTCCATCCAGCTCACAAACAGCAGATCTCTTAACCAAGCCTTTATCAGCATACCCTTTTCACAAATGCTTATCCAAGTTAGGCATGTGTGATCCATACACACTGCCTACTTGTAGGGGGGATAATAGAGCATATGCTACTACACAAGTCAATGCAGCCATAAAAGTCAACACAAGCTTAATCTCCCCGCATTGCTTAAGACATCAAAAGTATTTGTGTATATTCTAGTATTGTACTTTATGCATTAAGTCTTGTATAATTAGTTCTTAGCTGCTTGTATAAATACTCTTAAGACACTCATTTGTAACTAACTTTCAAGTTCAATACAATCATTTCACTCTCATTTCTCTCTCACTTTCATTTTATAGTACATACCGAGTGTTTTTGTTAAACACTTTCGATATACGTCCATTACAAATGCTTTCTAGGATTCCATCAAACACTTCTTTCTTTGATCTGCATGCTAAATGACACGTTATTGTCATGGGAATCAAAGTAATAGATTATTTGCAAAATATCGGGTCTGAGATAGAGGTTAGATGCTTAATAAGTCCTAATAGCTATAAAATTAATGTTATTGTTGCCATGGATGTTTTTTGTTCAGTTTAAACTGCAAGATACCTAATAGAAAACTTAATCAGTAGATTTGATATCTATTGAAGTTTTTAAGATATAATTCTTTACTAATGCAATAATGCATAAGGCTATATATTATTCTCTAAACTTAAATCATGTTATAATCCTAGTTTTTTTATTATGGATATGTATGATTGTGACACAAATTATTTAATCGTAATAGATTGATTTATTTGGTTGTACCCAACATTTAGAATTATAGAATGTATATAGATGATAGGTAGTATACATGTGATACAATGTAGTAACATATAGAGCTTTTACATATAAAAGAGATTTGAATGATGTCTCTTCTTTTCAAATCAATAAATATTTTCACTTTTCAACAAGGAAAAAAAATGCGTATGCGTGTTATAGATTTTTTAATTTGACAAGCAGCCTATTTTTTGACATATGGGTATTTTCAAGTAATTAATTATAGCAAACACCGAAATGAAAGGTTGATTAAGAAAGAAAAAACTAACATTAACAATCAACATCATATTACCAATTGACAACTGGTTCTTAATTAAAAATTGCTGGATAAGTTCATGCTTGGACCAATAGTTAATTTATTAATCAAAGTTAAAACTTTTTGAAATTTATCATGGGTCTATATAATTTTTTCTTAGAATTTAGCAGCGTAGTTTCATTAAAAACGAGAGCTAAGAGCTTGAAGGAATCGCAAAGATGAAAAACTGGCGTCGTAGCTCAATTTAAGGGGTCTTGTTGCTAAGATACTGAAGCTCATAACTGGTTTTGGAAACCATTACAAGTCGTTTCTATATGTTATCTATTTTCTGAAGGCCAAAACATTATTATATAATTTTACATTTTGCAAGAGGCTAGAGAAGACTGTCAAAAGGGTTTGACAAAACGATTCTAGACTTGCTAAATGACTTGATCCAGTTACAAAATTTCTTTCTAATCCATCAGAAATCCAAGTGAATAACTTAAGCTTTATATGAGTAAAATCAACTCTTTTTCTAATTAACCTTTTCAACTCGGAAAAAAAACATCATTCTATAACGTCAAAGGCCACACGGTAGAATGAATCGCAACAGAGAGACATGTCCTGGGTAGGCGGTGAGGCACGTTCAGCAAAGGACAGTCGACCAAGTAACCTTTGCAACTTGTGAAATGTTTAAAGATATGTGTTTCCTTCTCTAAATTATATGCTGTTAATTCTTCTTATAGACAAACATGCAGCAAAGGAAGTTTTCTCTTACTTTTTTTTCCTATGCCTTAATTTAGCAATAATTTTTTTTTTTCCTCAATCACTCAATTTTTGTTCTTCTGTTTATTCAAAACATAATTTTTACAGAGTCAAAAAACAAAGACGTGTGTGGATATACCATAATTCTAACTACACCACTTATATTTCATACAGACTGTGTTTGTCGACCTCTTATATATCTTTTTTACTATACAAAATTTATACAAAACGTCTCTTTCATTTATACCCCCGTCAACTTTTCCATCCTCGAAATAACATGACATTTGACTAGGTACAAATAAAAGTATAAAACCTAGACATCTACGGGGACAACTTTAACTAATTAATATTAGATAACATTTATAATCAGCTAATCATACAAGAAAATGTTATTCACATACTTAGCCTGACCCATATTCACCTGGGCTCAACCCATTTCCACTCCTTTGCTTTCGTACTCGGGCTGACCACGACATCCTCCCTCCCTCATCCACCGCGCTACGTCTTTTCAGCTCGTTCACCTGAGCCTCCCACGACGTTTTCCACCGTTGTTTCTCATCCGATCTTGCTTGAAATCGCGATCCAGCTTTCCCGGAAAACGCCAAGTGTAAACCCTTAGCCATGCAGCTATCGTACATAGCTCGAGCTTCAGGGTCAGATAAAGTTTCATACGCTTCTTGGACCCGTATAAACCTTGTAGTATACTCATCAGCTCGCTCAGGAGGTGATACGTCAGGGTGGTACTTCAAAGCCATTTGTTTATAGGCACTTTTGATCTCAGAGAGTGGAACACTCGCTGAGATACCTAACAAGTCGTACAACGTCTCCTCAGAAGACGTTGTGCAAAAGCCACTAGTACTGGCTTTGGGTGGTGAATTAAGCCTTGTTTTAATTAAATTTATTGGTTTTACGAGATTAAATTGGTGTGATTGAGACGGGATTAGTGAATTTTTATGTGATATTGAAGGGGGATTAAAGTGGGCTTGAATTTGTGAAGAAATTGGTTTTGAAATAGAGCTCATCATTTTGGTTGTGTGTATTGAGTTGAGGTTAAAGTTTCGTATATATAGAGTGGAAAATTATGTCTCGATTATGGTCCCACCTCTCGCCAACCAGAAAATACAACATTATCCAATAATTTAATATTATAAATTCGATTTTTAAAGACTAGACTTATCAAGTTGACGAAATAAATATACTTTGATAGTTGCATGAGGAGGCTTCGGTAGATGGAAATTCGTATGAACTTGACTCTTAGGATGAAGAATGTGCATATCATGCCCCCACCCCAATTAAACTTGAAAAGTTATTTTCAATACTATTTATCAAGCTTAAATGCTTAATGATAGAGAAGGTTCTCTTAATATTTGTGAATATACTCTCTAGCCCTTTAAGAAGAAAGAATTACATAGAGAATACCCTGTACGGCCGGAATGAAGTTAGTTGTGACATGGTGACAAGGGGTAGGCGTGGGAAAGCATCCTACATCGCCTCATTGACCGACGTCACGTCATGACGGATGAAGATTCAGGGTGAGCTTGCCAATAGTGGTGGTGTGTTTTATGCCGATATAAAAAAGTTGGTGGAGTCTTAAATTTGCGCATATTTTACAGGTTGCGACATAAATCTTTCATTAAAAACTAGCAAGAAGCTAGAAAATACAAAACTAAATAGATTATATTAAAACACGAAACCTAAAATAACGTGACACTAACGTGCAGAAATAGAGGTCTAACGCCTAATGCTCTCACACCTATTTCTAAACTTTCAATTCGATAATCATTTTGAACACCTGATTTTACAAAAGCTAAGATACTAATTCGTTCTTTGCTTAAAGGTAATGAAATCTTTTATTTAGGTATATATATGTCTGTTAGACGATATATCAGTGTTAGGCATGGTATCTTTATGTTATGGGTTTCAGCTCAATTAGTTTATTTCAGAATCAAACGAGTGCCCCCATGAGTCCAAACACATGGTACTAGTATACGAGTCCAACATCATGGGTTTACCGATCTTTGTAGCAATCATGCTTGGCCCATCCAACGTTTAAGCCGCTAAAGGAACATCATACATTTTCACCCAAACTGGAACCTTCGACATATCTTCTTTAGTGAGGCATACATAAGGTGTCCACTTATTTAAGAAATATATGAGTCCCCCAAATTCATACGCCGTATCCTTTAATATTTAACAATATGCCATATTCAATGGTACTGAGATTAAATAAATTTGTCATAGTGATGCATCCCAAAAACTTCTGATACGAGTTAAATTTAATAGTTGGCGATCGTGATAAAATCCTAGACTTGTTTCAATACGGATGAGACATTATGAGTAGATCGCCATTTAGCATATTTTAGAATCCGTGAATGAAAAACAAATCGTTCTAAAATGTACATAACTCCTTATCTTAGTGGGAGACCGAGATAGAGCGATCGACTACTTTGATGGATGTCCAATACTTAAGGAGAGTATTGACGCACTCAATGAGGTGCTTAGATTATCACATGCATTGTGTGTGGCAAATGTTGGAGAGGTGACTAAATCTATAAGCGACCACGTGGAACAATGGATGTTGGCGTTCTCGTATCGTGCTCGTATGTTGGCGTTCTAGTATGTGTGACCCAGTAGTTTCTTAATTTTTTGTATGTAGTTCAATAATGTACCAAAGATATAAAAGTCATTGGTAAATTTCATTATTATTCTATGTACGAGTGAAAGCGGGACGTTGATAAACAACTTTCAACGAATATCAAAAACTTGTTGGTAAATAGAGCGGCAATTTATGAATTAGCAACAAATCGGTAAATAGAGCATGAATTTATGAAATTAGCAACAATTTTACCTTTTTTGATATGGTTGTTTAAAAATCTTGTGAAAAGAAGAAATTATCTGGTACCGTTTGTAAATAACTGTAGTAAATAACTTTTATTTTGTGCGGTTTGTAATAAACCGTGCTAAACAACTTTCATTTGGTACGGTTTTACAAACAACCGTACCAAAAAGACAAAAACCACACCTCAACGGTATCCAGTGTTGCAAAAAAGGACCTACAAGGCCGATTAATCACCGCCTAGGTGCTATTGGGCCACCAACCTTTTCGATTTATGTGAATCGGTCAACCTTAATCAACGACGATCAACGGTGGACAAACTTGTTGAAAAATTGCAAATCTTGCCGTAAATTCTCAAAGCTCGTCGTAAACTTGTCTTAATCTCTTATAGTCGCTGTTTATATCTATTACAAGATGTGTTTTTAAGAAAGAACTTACCGAAAATACCCAAAACTCGCCGAAAATACTCAAAACTTACCGGAAATACCCAAAACTTACCGAAAATGCCAATCCGATTAATTACCTATTAATCCCGCCTAGATCGATACAAGTTACAAGGGGATCGATCGCCCGACTACCGATTCACAATTTTTGCATCCTTAACGGTATCAAATGAAGGTTTTTTGGTATGGTTTTTTTAAGAACCGTATCAAAATACCGTACCAAGAAAGGTTTTATGTAGTAGTGAACCGACTGTTTTTCGTTCAAACCAATTGTTTTTGTTCCAAAAGGGGCATGTTTTTGAAAGGCAAACTATCTCATACTCTATATACCACAGATACAGATGTCTCAGACTAAATTTGAGCCTATAATGATTTTGTTAAAAAAACATTCTTACTACACCACGAGGGTACTACTAAAATACAAGGCGATAGTGAAATATGTGTTTTTATTTCATCATCTATGTTCATGTCCTTGCTCAAATATAATCTGTAGGGCGCAGATGTGATTGGCCAGACAATGATGTGCTAGCTGTCATTATTATGAGGTTAAAGTTTAAGAGGAGTGATATGATTAAAAAAAAAAAAAAGCGCCTTGATAAAGGGACCTAATAAAGGGACCTAATCATGGACCTAATGGTTAAAATACTTGTACAGTGCATGCACTGTACAAGTATTTTAAGCATTAGGTCCATGATTAGGTTCACAAAGAAGTCTCACAAACTGATGTGGCGGAGTGTGATTGGTTCAATGAGAGAGATGGGAGAGAAACTCACCAATGACACGCCGCCACATCAGTTTGTGGGACTTCTTTGTGAAAATTTTTTTTGGATCATATCACTCCTCAAGTTTTAATACTTACTCGTTGGACAATAAACAATGGAAGTCGTACTTTTTTTGGCAACTCTCATTAGCAATTACGTTTTGATTTTGACATTACAGCTGTTGTCATAGATGATTATCAAGGTTTTGTGGTTTTCAATTGTCAAAATATAGCAGAAAAAAACTCACATTTTGATCTCCGTGGAAGTTTCGAAAATATTATATTTGCTTACGCGTAAGCTTGATATTATTCAATATTAAAATGACGTTAGATTGTCCTAATTTATAATTGTTGATCTATGATTGTGACACAATGTATAAAAGTTACGGAGAGATAATTTAGTTGCATGACTTGCACCTAACGTTCCGAATTTTTTATCTTTTGAGAAAACGAAATATATAGGTTGCAAGATTTGTACATGTGATACAATGATATTGATTATGTTTTATTTTTTTTTTATTTTTTATTTTTTTTTCGCATAAATAACTAAGTTATCACATCCAATGATACTTTTATTTTTATATCTTTGATAAAACATAATTATATAGGTTATCAAGATCCAGTGGATCTCCGAAAAGGCCACAACTGTACATGTATACGTATGCATATGAGAAAGTCGTCCAATATATAACTATACCAACTCTTAGATAATTTCAAGATACTGTTAGGTTTTAGGTTAGTTGGATTAGATTTTGTTGTTTAAAATAGAGAAGTAGGTAGCCTCAAGATACTAATTATGTTCATGTTTGTTGATGCATTTCTTTGATTTACAAGGCGATCGAGTTACTCATTAATACTAATTTTAAAAAATACTTTACAGAAGTATCTTAAAAAGTTTTTTTACCCACTTAAGGGTAAAACTGATATACGGAGTAGTATATATATAAAAAAGTTAGTTCGTCGACAAAGTTAGGACTACATGCATGTATGCCACGCAGGAAAAAACAATGTTAGGTTGCTTGTGTTTGTTTGTGTTATGGATCTGTTATTAAAGGGAACGCTTAAAATTCTGTTAATTTTTTATATAAATGATGGGTCATATTTAACTAATTCGATGATCACTTACTTACTCGTCTTTGTTAAGAAAAAGCGTTGCACTTTTAATTTATGCATTAGCCTTAGTTGTATATGGACCCAAACAATCATGATCATGACATGACATTAATCATGTGGTTAGCCCGTAAATGATTTGCACACTTTATTTTTTTAGTGGCACACTCCAACCTGTGCATTAAACGGTTGTACAGTTTATAAATTCTAGTTTAACTATTTGTACATTGGAATGTGCAAATCAAATCTAAATATGTGCAAATCATCTCCTTTTGTTTATACCGACAATATGAAGATGGTGATTGTTAATTCAATAAAATCAAAAGTTTGGTGAATGGTTAGGTATTTTTATCTACCATTAAGACAAGCATTGTTAGAAAGTTGTACGTAACAATGAAGAAACATGTAGGCAAGCAGCCAAAACTGCGTTGGTTAAATAATTAATCACCGACTTAGCAATATATATAAAGAAGCCATTTGAAAAACGGTGGATGCTAATATTATTTAATTACGGACTAATTACATATAAATCATAACGGCGGATCTATGACCAAGAACAACACACGAACGAATAACAAGAAAGAGATATATATCGAATTCCAATATATAATTGGGTGATTCTTTTATCGCAGTAACTCAAAACAAAATATGCATGTAACCTTTAAGTAAGGAGGGTATTTAAACAAAGGGAAAATATTAGCTTGGTAAGAAAGTTAAAAAGACCTACCAAAAATGTTGAAAGAAACTAACTAAACATAAATGGGTTTTTCTAACTTGTTCTCTAAGGGCACAAGTTAAATAAACCAAAAAGTACATAAAGACCCACACAAAAGTACAAAAAAATGTACTTTTTTGTGAATTTTTACGTTATTTTTCATGGGTCCGACTCTACTTTTGTTATGCTCAACTTGGGCACAAGTTAGAAAAACCCAACATAAATTTACAAAGGTTAAAATAAACCCAGAATTAAGACAAAGGCTATTTTCGGCCCCTAAATGACCCCGCTTGCCATTTTCGTTGGCCCATTTGTAATGAACCATAAGAGCACTAGGTATGTTAACTCTAAGTTAAACCTTAACTCGGTCTACGTCAGCACCACATTGGCATTTAACCTTTCTCCCTTGGCTTTAACTTGGTAGGGCGATGTGGTTAACTCACTTTAACTCAGCAAGTTAAAGCTTAACGCAGCGTTAACGTGAGGGACGGTGTGGTTAACTCACCTTAACGCAGNAACCTTAACTCGGTCTACGTCAGCACCACATTGGCATTTAACCTTTCTCCCTTGGCTTTAACTTGGTAGGGCGATGTGGTTAACTCACTTTAACTCAGCAAGTTAAAGCTTAACGCAGCGTTAACGTGAGGGACGGTGTGGTTAACTCACCTTAACGCAGGCAAAGTGATTTTTTTTTTTTTTTTTTTTTTTTTTTTTAGCCCTTAACGTAACGTTAAAGGGTTAACGCGCTGCGTTAACTTGGCTTTAAGTTGGTAGGGCGGTGTGGTTAACTCACTTTAACTCAGCAAGTTAAAGCTTAACGTCGGGAGAAAGTCATCTACCGAGTGGTCTAAGAATTTTCGTTGAATTTTACCACCATCAACAAGTTTGCTAAGATATAAGTAATTTAAGACATCATCATTTGGATTGATGACATCATCTATACTTTTCTCTACATCAAACCAATTGGAAAAATACACCAACTCGTAGATATGCATGCATGTGATGTATTTTACATTTTTACCTACACAAATTTACAAACAGGGTAAAATGGATAGGTCCATCATAGTGGGTAAAGGTTCAAAAACGGTTTTGAGTCGAATGAGTAACATTTACTACAAAATCTAATGGGTCGGGTTGACCTGCAACTAAGTTTTATGCCGAGATACTAGCCTAGTGCATGTGCACATACAAGAACCAACTGCTTAACTATGCTAAAATGAGAGTTTAAACTACCTCATTATTTTGCTTGAAAAGTAGCTAGTTGTTGTAGGCATACACTGATACATATCGAGCAATATTGAAGGTCGAAAGAAATATACTTGATGCAAAAGGTTGCTAGAATAATCTCATTGATTTAATTAAAACTTTATGAAGACTTTACAACAATGATATATAAGTAAAATAAACATGAAGATGTTTGCTAAGTTGCTTGGTTGAATTATCCTCTGTAACGCATAAATTCTCCAATTTCGTTATGCAAAGTTGACCAACGATATGATAATGACATAATTCTTACACGTTTGATTCAAAGTAGTATTAATATGTTCACATTGGTGTATCTATTGCTGCAAATAAGCGAAGCTTTTATCAAGCAACTCGAGTTAAAGCTCAACCCCAAGCCCGAACCCAATAAACCAGCCCGAAACACATAACGAACCGAGCTCGAGCTTTTACTAGCTCGAGCTCGATCTTTTTTGAGCTTTCAAGAAAACATATATATTTTTATTATACATATTCATATAAACAACCTAGAGGTTAACGTGTATATTGATATAATAATTAAATATTTGCAGAAGGACTATATAAACCCTAATTTTCCTGAATATTTTTTATAAAGTTTTTGCACTTGAATTTATCGCATATTTTGTTGAATTTATTGACTAGTTTGGCTATCGAATTTTAATGATTATATATAAATTCAAGCTTTTCAAGTTGAGCTCAAGAATGGATGATTAAAGCTCGTCAAGTTATCAAGTCAAGCTCAAACCTACCTTATAATTATCGAACCAAGCTCAAGTCATGTTAAGCTCAAGCTCGGCTCAACTCAATTACAGCCCGAGGTGTATCCAATTGTCTTTGTTGTGGCATGTATGATTGCATATTTGCATGGCCTATTGTATGAGTTTCGTTACCTATAAAGTTATAAAAAGAAGGGATAATTTTAAAAATGACCAAGTTGCCCAATCAATGGGGATTTTTGACATTTGATTGAAAATTCTTATTTTGACCAGTTGCCCCGGTTGCCCAAAACGTGTCGCCCCCCATGGGACGCCAAGTGTCCCAAGTTGCCCAAAATTTGGCGGCGTTGCCCAAAAAATCGCCACTTGGCATCTCCCAGTTAAGTGTTGCGTTGGGCAACTTGTCAAAATGAGAATTTTCAAATCCAAGGTCAAAAATCCCCATCTATTGAGCAACATGGTCATTTTTGGAAGTATCCTTAAAAAGAACTGGGCAGTGATCCTTTGCAAAGTTGGTAAAACGTAAAAGGTTATTTCATTCTAAAACGTGTCTCATATTGATCTCCATTTTCATAGTTTCTTTTTTCATCTTCATCTACCCTTTTTGTCATTAATTTACATCTTTACCCCAAATTTAGTTTTGAATCATTCAAAAATCCCAAATTAAGTTTCGATTATGTTTAATTTCATCATGTATTCGTTCGATCGCTACAAAATACAACTTTTTCTCTGAATTCGAAGTTACCTGATCTATTAAAGAAGCTACGGTTTAGATCAATCTGAGTCAACATAAAATTACTAAAGCAATTCTTGATAAATAAATAAATAAATAATAATAATAATACTTTTTTTTTCTTTTTTTTTTATGTTTTCTCTATAACTTTTCCAACAAAGTAAGTGCTTATGAATCCTGTAACCCGTATGCATGGTGTTCGATGAAATGCATAAATGAAATAATTTTGTGATTTTAGAGTTTGAAAATGTTCATTAGAACACAAATGTTTTAGTAATTTATAAAAGCTTCAATATTTCCTTAAAAAATCAAATTTGTGATGAATAAACCTTCGAATTTGCAATATGCAGTTCATCAATTTTTTTATGTTCAGCAATACGTGTTCATCAGTTCATCAATTCAAATGTTCATCAGTTATTTTTATGTTCATCAATACGTTCACATTAATATTTATCGATTTTCATTATGTTCATCAATGTTCATTAATTTTTTTTTATGTTCATCAAATCGTGTTTATCAATAGAGAATGTTCATGATTGGTCTCAAACAGTCAACCTAAATTGACCAAGGATATTGGTCAAATAAAGTCAAACACTTGAGAACAATACTAATCCAAGGAGTTTAGTGTTTCCCCGGATTGTTTAATCCCAACGAGGTGTGAAATCTGTAATACAACGTATCTGTGATCTGGTGAAATTAAACAGGAATAGGGTTTTGAGTGAGGGAACTAAGAAATATAAAACAAAATAGCTTAAACAAGCTATATGAACAAGCACGTAAAAGGAAATGACTTAAAAACGTTTAAAACCTAAAAACGTGTACGTTTAGTTTAAATTAACGTAAACGTACAAAATAAAACGTGAGTTTTAAGAAATAAAAGGGTTGCGGATACGAAAATTATATTTTTACAATCCTAATGACATAAGAAAATTATTGGAAAAATAAAAATATTTATTAGACTATTTAATTAATTATTATTAATTAAAAACTATTTATTAACTATTTAAAATACACTAAATTACAATTAAATATGAAATAAGGCTAGATAAATGAAATTTTAACTTTGAAAATTCTAAAATAACCTAAAACTTATTTTAAAACTGAAATTATATTTATTTGACTTTTTTTTATCTATTTATTATTAATTAATTACTATTTAATTATTATTTAAACTAATTTGATTTATTATAAATACTAAATGACTAGTAATAAATACCAAACTTTTTCTATAAATATTTAATAAGTACAGGAAGCTAGGAAAATTATAAAAATGGAAAGTGCTTAAGAAAAAAAAAACTTAAAAATAAGCTAAAAGCTTAAATAGAAACTATCACTTATTTTATTTTTGATTTTTCTTGGATTTTATTTTACAAACCTATTTGTACACTGATTTTAAGCAACTTTAATAAAGGCAAAAATTTTAAAACTTAAAAATAAGCAGAATGAGAGCTTATGAGCTTAACAGCTTGGACTTTTTGGCTTAAAGTGGATATTAAGCTCAAACAAACTAGCAAATAAGGTTCACAAAGGAAAACAGAAATGAAACAAGATGAAAATAAGTTAAAGGGACTGGAAACAAACTTAATGGAACAAAGTGAAGCACTAATAAGCTTATTACAAGCAAATAAGCACTCTCAATATACACTGTGAACCAAACACCCTTGTAGTCTTCTTCTTGGTCAATATAAGCCTATAAAATAAGCTCAAAAGGCCAAATAAGCTCTGGAGTAGCAAGATGGGTTGGAGAGGTTTCCAAAAAGCCAAAGCTCACCAAGTGGGGTCCACTAGAGAGCTTTTTAGGAGCTTATGAAAAAGCTTTGAACTCACTGAATTGCTCAGTGAGTTATAAAATGGGACAAAGAAAAAGCTTGTTGCAGGCTTATCAAATAAGCTACAAAGTGGAAAATAAGCACTGGACCTTAGAGTTTGATGGATAGGCTTTTCAAAAAACCAAATTACAAAAGCTGAGTCCAAGTAAAGAGCTTTTTATGAACTTATGAATAAAGCTCACCTACACTGATGAGTCAGTGTAGGGAGTTATTTTGAACAACATAGAGATAAAAAATAAGCAATCACAATAAGCATGAAAAGGAAAAGAAGTAGCATGCATCTCAAACTAGCCAGAAGGGCTACACAAATCAACAAAGTACACAAGCTAGAGCCAACAAATAAAGCTTGTGCAAGCTTATGAAAGTGACTACAGAACTGTGTATAGGGCAAATCAATGAAAAAGCACTAACAAGAGGCAACTAAATAAGCAATTAAACTAAGCTTAATAAAATTATCAAAAATATACTGAGCAAGACAAGCAACAAAAGATTAAAACCCTAAAAGCTTATAACATGAAACTTAATAATAAATCCTACAAGAAAATGCAAAGTTTATTCAAAAATAAAATTGCTGGAAATTTGACTTTTGGATTATGAACCTAAGTTGACTTTTATGAGATTCTACTGAGCCTAGATGATTGATTATGTTATATTAACCCTAAAAGAAGCCAATTTAAGCAATCTTAACAAGTTTTAAGCTAAATTCAAGATTATGCTATCCTAAAATTTAAACAGATAAGCAGAATCAAACTTAAACCTTAGTTTTGACTTTCTTGCTTAAAAACTACCTAAGCAAAGGTTTGACTGAGCTATATTACCCCTAGTGATGAAGTCTAAACAGTCCAATACCAAGAATAACAACAAATGCACAGCAACACAGCTTAATCCAAACAGACCTTATAAAAGGTGAGTTTGAGGTTTTCAAAGGATTTCACAGATTTAAGCCATATTCATGAAACATAAACATGTATCTTGGTAAGATAAACTTAATTGAACACATAAACATCAATAACAACAACCAACACTGTTGGATCGTTATACTCTGACCAAACTATTACATAGCTTGTTAAGGGTTTAGTAGCCTTGGATAAATCCTAATCTACTAACAATGAAACACTGAATTACTCTATTAAGTATGCGGAATTACTTAACAAAGCTAAGAAGAATTAACCAAACTTTGATTATATTAACACCTTAAATCTGCTTGTAGAATGCAGACTATTACAACTCTAACTTATCTCTAAATCGTATTCGTAAAACTCTTATCTCTAATGCCAACCTAGGGATCCTTTTATAGGCACAAGGAAAACCCTAGTCGGTTTACATAACTTGAACGACAAGTATACAATCTCTAACTATAGAATATTCTAGATTACATAATATTCTAATTCTAATAATATATTCAGTCTTTATCTTCAAGCAGTACTTTGACTTATCAACGAGCAGTACTTTGATCACTAGCAGTACTTTGACTTTAATACTTCAGCAGTACTCTGAAGAGCAGCACTTTGATATCCAGCAGTACTTTGATCTTTTATACCCCAACAATCCTCCCCTAACTTGAATTCTACTTGTTTGATTTCAAGTTTTCTTTGTGTAAGCTTTATCTTCATGGAAAGATTGTCTTCTTTGAAAAATACACTCGTTGTTTTGTCATCATCAGCATAAAGTACTTGCAATCTTTATCAGCAACAAACTTTTATCTTTACAGCAACTTAAACTCTTCTTCTCAGCTACTCAGCAACATTAGATACATCAAATCATATTCAGTTTCATACTATTCTCATCACTTCCAGGTGTGTTAACTCCTGTGAGAGGTGAATCATTGAAAATTAATGGATTTTGATGTCTCTTTACCAAAGCCATTAACTCTGGAGTAGCCAATGTTTAGGTTAAGTAAACCATGGTACATTGATAACCATATGATTTTTAGCAAATCATCAGCTATCAACGGATTTGAGTAGTCTTTACCAAAAGCCGTTTGCTTATGGACTAGTTAGTTCTTAGATCTGAACCATGGTGAACTAATTACCATATAAATGGATTTTCCACAGCCTTTACCACAAGCCATTTTCTTGTGGGCTAGTCAACTCTTCACTTATTTCAGATATGGTGAGTTGAAACCATACAATTTTTAGTAAATTGTCAACTAAAAACGGATTTGATTGTCACATCAGAGCCGTACCCTCATGATGAATCAAACTCTTTCTTGTCTGTTAAACATGGTGAGTTGAATACCATTTGTCGTGTAGTACAAGTACTAACACCATGTGTTACTCAAAAACAATTTGTTGCTGTAATTATTTGTGCTTCAAAAATTATTTTGCACATGACAAAAATTGTTATTCCAAAAGAATGTAACTGGTTTTAAGCTGCAAGCAGTACTTTGGGAAAGTACTGTTTGATCAGCAGTACTTTGAATAAAGTACTTGTTTATTCAAAAGATTTTATACAATTAAGATCATACCAGTATTTTTCAATCATCATCCTTCAAAATTGTCCAATTGATGAACAAATTAATCACCATTAGAGCTGTTTCATCTTCTTCTTCAACTTCCATACCATGATCCAGCATCCTCAGCATCAAATCTCTTGTAAGAGGATATCTCCTTTCTGCCAACATGTAGATCATTGTACCATCTTCCAGCTCTAAGGTATGAACACCAGCATTTGAAAAGAATCTCCAGCTTAGAATCTCCCATACTTCTTGATCTTTCCAAATATCATCTGTGCTAGTTTCTTCTGTTTCCCACATAGTAGTCAATTCTCCCAGCAATACTACACCAATTCCATTGAGTGGAATATCTTTAAAATAAGCTTGAATTTGTTGATGTAGATCAAACAAATCTTCTCTATTTATCAGGTGCAATATATCAACCAGCAGATTGAATGCTCTAAAACTTTCATCTTTTCTATGGAAAACAAAATAATCACCATCCTTTTCTGATTCAATAACCTCTAAATCAGATATCTTTGATTTTGTAGTAGAAACTTCTTCTGACTTAGGAAGCTCAAAATCAACAACTCTTAAATAATTTCTCAGTTCATCAACAGTATTGGTCCTTAACTCTATAGTAGGTTTAGACTTCTTTGATGACTGTGACCTAGTTGTTATTCTCTTTCTTTTGTTGCTTTCTTCCATTAGCTTCCTTCCTTCTACAGTATCATAACCAACAATGCCATCTACTTGTCTTTGATATTCAGCTCTGACAGCATCATATAATTCCTTCATTTGTGAGTGATTCAACTTGTTCAGACCCTTGTATCCTCTTCCTTTCAAATAGCCCATATAAAAATTTCGTTCTTGAGCCTTTGTCATTGATTTCTTTGGTTGAACAGCAGCTTCTTGTCTGTCTTTTTCATACTCAGCATCAAGTTCTGCTTGAAGCTTCTTAACAACTGCTTCACTTTGAGCTTCTTGATAAGCCCTTATCTGCTCCATAGAGAATAATTTCTTTTTCTTCTTCTTCTCTGATTCCACCAGAATTCCTTTTCCTTTATCTTTAGGATCAATTGCTTGAGTGGACTTAGGAGAAGGTTGCAGATCTTGAGTTTGTTCAACTCCAGGAATACTAATACCTCTAGGTCTTGACATATTGAGCATAATTTCAGCAATGGTTTCATCATCACTGTT
>LBNU01032196.1:3544-17861 GCA_014162995.1 Artemisia annua | reverse complement strand
ATATTTTTCTTTTTCCAAAAATTTTCTTTTATCATTAGGTTCGTAAAAATGTATTTTTCATTCTCGTAGGCCTTTTAGTTTTCAAATTTCACTTTTTATTTTGCGCGTTTACGCTAATTTTAATATAAGCGCGCGTTTTTGGTTTTTAAACGTTTCTAAGTAATTTAGCCTTACGTTTTTGTAAATCTAGCTCGTTTAACTTGTTTTCATTTAATTTTCTCGTAGAATACTCAATCAATCTCTCATTCCCATTCCCGTTTCATAATCACTCGATCTCATTTCCGTTTTCGACACAATTCACTCCTCGTCGGGATTTTAAACGACCCGAGGAATTCCTATACTATCCTTGGTGCATTGAGCCCTTTGATAGTTGACTTTAGTTGACCAAACCCTTGGTTGACTTTTGTTGACTGTTTCAGACTCAATCAGTTAGCACCTTGATTAGACGAGAATTTAAAGAAGAAAAACCCCCTTGGCATTTATAGTCACTTTTTGAACCCAAAATTTACTCAAAGCATTACGAATATAGTATTCAACAATGGGGATAGCTAACCTTTTGCCAATAAAGTATCCATAGAGCGAATTTTTGAATCGATTATAGACCTCCTCTACCGAAGCAATGGGTATCCCAATATCAAAATCAACGTCATCAGGAACATTGGATTCCAAAAAACAAAAGTTCACCTTCGGAGTAGTAGATACATCATTACATATATTGGCATAAGAAAATGGCTCCGTATGTGAACTGGAAGGTTCACATGCCTTCGAAGCATCAAGAGAAGGCTTTAATGGTTGCCCATCATCGCCCATTGTACCATCAGCCACTGAAGTAGCATCCACCGATCTGCTAGTGTTAT
The DNA here is from genome assembly GCA_014162995.1 of Artemisia annua. Taxonomy (NCBI): domain Eukaryota; kingdom Viridiplantae; phylum Streptophyta; class Magnoliopsida; order Asterales; family Asteraceae; genus Artemisia; species Artemisia annua. The sequence continues at coordinate 17,004 of LBNU01032196.1, read as the reverse complement.
CTTCATCAAATGGCACCTCGTTACTTGGTTTTAGTGGTAGCCCATCATCACCTAAAAGCACAAGTTTTCCCTCAACCATTTGCTTTTCAATATCACGAATTTTACTAGCCAATGAAGAAGGATTATGAATGCCATACACATCAAACATAGATAGATACAGACCGGTTCCAGCACCACTAGCCAAGTTCTCATTTGCATTTTCAGATCTCGACACAACTGTATTATTATTACTCGCATTCAAAGAGCTCGATTTTGTATCAACACCCGTGCTTTTTAAATGTGTTCTACCTCTCCCCTTTGAACTCAAAAAACCCTTTTCCATGCTTACAACATGTACACCCAGTCAACCCACAGATGCCAACAGTTACGGAGAAATCCACACAGATCAAAAAGAAAGAAAACAATCGAATGAAACATAACCCTAAGATCAGTTATAAACCCTAATTAATCATCGTTAAGCAGAAATGATTACCAAGTAACTAATAGGAGTATTATAAACGATTTAAGGCAGTGAACCAATAGACCAATCCGTTAATAACAATCACTGATAGCCAATAGACTAATCCGCTAATAACAAACACTGATAACCAGAAAAGATTAACAACCGATTGACAGAAAACCCTAAAAAATAGCTAAACCCTAATTAATCAATAGTTAATCGAATACCACTTGATAATCATGGACTTAGGAACGTAATAATGTGTTAATAATCGATTTAACAGGAAAAGAACAAGCAATGATCAGTGATGATAGAAGATAAACGAATGAGATTCATGCGTATGTTTTTCTCCACAGTCGCCACTCATAAGAACAAAAATACTTATGAATTTCAAAGATAAAACTATTACACAAGGATGTAGACTAAAGTACTACATATTTCCAGTTGTATTTGCATATATATATATATATATATATATATATATATATATATATATATATATATATATATATATATATATATATATATATATATATATATATATATATATATATATATATATATATATATATATATATATATATATATATATATATATATATATATATATATATATATATATATATATATATATATATATATATATATATATATATATATATATATATATATATATAAATATATATATATATATGGAAGGGATCCGGTGCGGTTTGAGTTTTAAGTAGGGATGGTGCGGATAATATCACAGTAGTGTTTTTTTTTTTTTTAAAAAAAATTCAAAAAAATCTGAAAAATAAAAAAAAAGAAAAAGGACAAAAAATTATTAGGAATCGCTGAAAAAATATACAAAAAAAGAATCGTTTTCATGGTTAAAAGGTATTATGATATTATTTTTTTTAATATCACTCTAACACTCATACATTCTTTTTCAATTTTTTTTAATATCACCGTAAGTTTTTTTTAATATCGTAATAAAAAAACAATGATATTAAGCTTTTTACTAATATCACGTTCATTTTTACATGTAAAAAAGTTTAATATCACGTTGGTTTTACAATATCACCATAGCTATCATGGGTTTTAATATCACGGCTCATAATATTGTTAATATCACGGTAGAACTCATAATATGGTTAATATTACGGTTGCACTCATAATCAAAAAACAAAAAGTTCTCAGAAAAATCTGAAAAAATAAAAAAAAATGAAAAAAGATAACAATATTAAGGATCGCTCAAAAGGAAAAAAATTAAAAAAAAAAAAAAATCATTTTCATGGTAAATTGGTACCGTGATGATAGCGTTAGATCTTGACTTTTTTTCAAAAAGTCAAGCTCAGATCTGGATTGGACAGACCAGATCAATCCGCACGTCCGCACTTAAAAATTTTATCCGCACGTGATCCTCACTCTATATATATATATATATATATATATATATATATATATATATATATATATATATATATATCAAAACAAGCGTAAACAATATTATACATTATGCATCTAAAATTTTTATTAAAAAATATGTTGAATTTATGTTTGATGTGCATATATGTAATTTCCTCATAAATGTTAAGTGTGTCAATAAAAGTTCAAAACTAAAAACAAAACAAAAAAATAAATAAATAACATGTATCCAAAAGATTAGAATGTGTGCAGTGAGTTGTAAGAAAGAAGAATAAAAAACATTTTCTTTGCGATATATTCTTCATGAAGAAAAATCTTTGTAAAGAAGCATAAAATCATAAAATCTGAATTATTGTCCCGCGAAATATATAAGAATGACCTCAGGATCATAACCTAAAAATTTGAATATTAGTAAATGGTTTCCAGAAATATTTCAATTATGTCTTAGAAATGACCAGAGATTGCCATATACTTTATGTTCTGCATACGTGTTGTGCAAACTTCATATTTCCATACAACTGAAATATAACATGCCTAAACCAAGTCCTTGGAATAATACCTCTATGAACAGAACATGCCCGGTTCACTCGAACAAGCAAACTATGAATATGCAGAATAAAAACGCATAAAAACTACCACCAAGGTTCCACGTGCCGCGGCTGAACTTGCCAAGGCACATCCTAGTTTACTAAGCCATCCTAGTTGTATTAAAATGCTTAAACAAAACATGGGTTTTGCTCACCGGATGCCACGTGTCCTGTTAGGCCAGTTGAGCAAGCTGAAAATTTACGGAAGCCGGTAAATGTTGAGATTAAAGTTTTCGGTAATAAAGAGTAAGAATGTTGAATGTGTGATAATCAGATAATTGGATTGGAGATTGAGTTTGAGGATCTAATTATGTTGGCTAGTCCTTTTAGATTAATGGGAAAATGATAAAAAAATACATTGAACTTGACACTTTTTACCATTGTATGTTGCCAACTATTTTTTTTTTCATTGTAACACAAAACTTGACATTTTTTGCTATTGTATGTACTAAGCGTCGCATCGTTAGTCCTTTACACTAACGGTCGTTAGTAAATAACTTGAAATTCCGTTTTCTTCCGATTTTACACGTTTTCATCNCCTAAAAAATTGAATATTAGTAAATGGTTTCCAGAAACATTTCAATTATGTCTTAGAAATGACCAGAGATTGCCATATACTTTATGTTCTGCATACGTGTTGTGTAAACTTCATATTTCCATACAACTGAAATATAACATGCCTAAACCAAGTCCTTGGAATAATACCTCTATGAACAGAACATGCCCGGTTCACTCGAACAAGCAAACTATGAATATGCAGAATAAAAACGCATAAAAACTACCACCAAGGTTCCACGTGCCGCGGCTGAACTTGCCAAGGCGCAACAATATAGTTTCGGCATAACTATATCTGACTTATAAACAATGCATGAATGCAACCTTTAAAACTATTTTATTAAGCCATCCTAGTTGTATTAAAATGCTTAAACAAAACATGGGTTTTGCTCACCGGATGCCACGTGTCCTGTTAGGCCAGTTGAGCAAGCTGAAAATTTACGGAAGCCGGTAAAAGTTGAGATTAAAGTTTTCGGTAATAAAGAGTAAGAATGTTGAATGTGTGATAATCAGATAATTGGATTGGAGATTGAGTTTGAGGAGCTAATTATGTTGGCTAGTCCTTTTAGATTAATTGCCATTAATGATTTTTGTGAAACAAAATGAACATGGAGCTGATTGCTTAGTCTAAAAAGTAGAAGAAAAAGTCTTTTTTTCCAAAACGTTTAAAAAGCATCGTTAGTCCTTGTCCAGCACGCGTTTTCTTTTTCATCTTCAATTTCACTGCATCAAATCATGTCTTCTTATTCTTCTCTTTGACAGCTTATCTAAATCTTTATCCCAATTTTAGGTTTTAAAATCATTCAAAATATGACAACTAGGTTTCGATTTCTATTTAATTTCATAATAAACTATGATACTATGAATAACTTGGATTATTTAATTGGGTGGGTAAAATCATTTTTCATATAGACAAAATAACACATTACATCATCTGTATACATTCAAATGGAGAGTTTGGGTTAGCGATGGCCCATCCTGCTCTGTGAGTAGCTCCGTCCTTAAAGGCTATTGAAATCCTAAACTTGAGTTTTGCTTCGTTTGAATTTATGTATCCATAAATACACACATCGAAAGCTTATGCGGCTAGAATATCATTGTCATTTTTAATTCTCACTGATAGATTGTGAACCCTAGTATCAAAATTCAGTCCCATGAATCGAATGGATTTTCAATCCACATTTGGTTTATTGCAACTTGTTCTTACCATGGTTTCTTACTAGTGTTAACAAAATTTGTGCCTTAGAAAAATGGGTGAATAAAAATCCTTAATAATTCAAGCATTATGTAATCTGTCCTATTGTAGACAAACTCGACCCTATGACTTTTAACCCGCCTCGAGTTTTGATGGGACAGAACTCAGAAGACCATTTTGCATGAATGGGGTACCCAAAATTTGTTACGTTATAAGCAAATTATATTATAGATATAGCGACAGCTAGTCGTGATGTTGATAATTTTTTTACAGATAAGTGCAAACACCTCTAAACAATGTAGGTAATAAGGACAGTATNGTAAAAAACCGGGTGAAAACGTAAAAAACCAGGAGAAAACGTAAAAAAGCGGGCGTAAATGTAAAAAAACCGGACGAGAACGTAAAAAATGGACGAAAACGTAAAAAAACGGACGAAAACGTAAAAAAATGGGCGAAAACGTAAAAGAAAATGCAAAAACGTAAAAAAAAATAGGGTGAAAACGTAAAAAAACGGGCGTAAACGTAAAAAACGGAAGAAAACGTGTAAAATCTGACAAAAACATAAGAAAACGGATGAAAACGTGTAAAATCGGAAGAAAACGGAATTTCAAGTTATTTACTAACGACCGTTAGTGTAAAGGACTAACGATGCGATGCTTAGTACATACAATAGCAAAAAATGTCAAGTTTTGTGTTAAAATGAAAAAAAAAATAGTTGGCAACATACAATGGTAAAAAGTGTCAAGTTCAATGTATTTTTTTATCATACAATGGCAACATACAATGATTTTTGTGAAACAAAATGAACATGGAGCTGATTGCTTAGTCTAAAAAGTAGAAGAAAAAGTCTTTTTTTCCAAAAAGTTTAAAAAGCATCGTTAGTTCTTGTCCAGCACGCGTTTTCTTTTTCATCTTCAATTTCACTGCATCAAATCATGTCTTCTTATTCTTCTCTTTGACAGCTTATCTAAATCTTTATCCCAATTTTAGGTTTTAAAATCATTCAAAATATCACAACTAGGTTTCGATTTCTATTTAATTTTATAATAAACTATGATACTCTGAATAACTTGGATTATTTAATTGGGTGGGTAAAATCATTTTTCATATAGACAAAATAACACATTACATCATCTGTATACATTCAAATGGAGAGTTTGGGTTAGCGATGGCCCATCCTGCTCTGTGAGTAGCTCCGTCCTTAAAGGCCATTGAAATCCTAAACTTGAGTTTTGCTTCGTTTGAATTTATGCATCCATAAATACACACATCGAAAGCTTATTCGGCTAGAATATCATTGTCATTTTTAATTCTCACTGATAGATTGTGAACCCTAGTATCAAAATTCAGTCCCATGAATCGAATGGATTTTCAATCCACATTTAGTTTATTGCAACTTGTTCTTACCATGGTTTCTTACTAGTGTTAACAAAATTTGCGCCTTAGAAAAATGGGTGAATAAAAATCCTTAATAATTCAAGCATTATGTAATCTGTCCTATTGTAGACAAACTCGACCCTATGACTTTTAACCCGCCTCGAGTTTTGAAGGGACAGAACTCAGAAGACCATTTTGCATGAATGGGGTACCCAAAATTTGTTACGTTATAAGCAAATTATATTATAGATATATCGACAACTAGTCGTGATGTTGATAATTTTTTTACAAATAAGTGCAAACACCTCTAAACAATGTAGGTAATAAGGACAGTGTGACATGATTATTGTAGCTGCTATACTTGTTTGAGGCTAAACTTGACAAATAGGAACGATGTTGAACATGTTTTGCGATTGTACAAGGAAGACTTCTGTTTAGTTTTGTGTGGCCCTTTGGGCCGGACAGCCGGTTATATGCATTGGATGTAGGTCTTGGAGACTCAACGAGAATATGTATCGGCAACTAGAATCTAGTCGAATTGATTTAAAACAAAATGGTCATGCGATCAGAGTTTGAAATGCATGACAATATATCTGGATCTACACAAAACTCACAAATAATGAGCAACCATCTTAGCTTAATGAAGTCAGAAAGCAAAACTAGGCATCAAATGTTCAAGTTGATCCATGATATATAGATAAAAAGTATAAAAAGCCCATATTTTATATTTGCATTATTCTTCATTTATTTGATGCTATAAAGTCCATGAGGCCAATTTTTCAATAAAAATCATGTATCCACAACTTATAACCACTAGCCCACTAGAGCAAAGTGTTGTGCTATAAATGCATAAGCCGATAAAGAGTACATGTGTTGAGAGAGAGAGAGAGAGAGAGAGAGAGAGAGAGAGAGAGAGAGAGAGAGAGAGAGGAAAAAAAAAAACCTTGTTTTCCTAATATCACTTGATGATCACAAACATATTAAAATCGTTCCATTAAATGTGAGTGATTTTCATTCGATAATATCACTTTCAGGTTTCAGAATTAAACTACTAACTAATTATTATCTTAGACTAGACAAACCGGTCCATAAAAATAAACTAGACTTAATCTACATATACGTGTTCATTAGCGAAATACAATCAATCACAATATAATGAACATTAATATATTCCTCATATGACAAGAAATTAACCATATGGTTCGTCGGTAATTATGTTAAAGAAATTCGTGTTTAATAAGGCCTGCTTACAGGGCCACCTAAATCCACAGAACGGCCTTGATCAAATTAAGTGGCTTTTAAACTGTGTTAATTATTAATGTAACTCCGGTAATCTGCTTGTTAAACTGCTAATTTCTTATACAAAAACCATAGGTGCTCAAGTGTAATTAAAGTAAATGTTAGAAGCTTAAGTATTGTTTTAGTAAGTTTTGGTTGGTTTAGAGACACCTAGATAAAGTTTAAGGGGAAATTAACTTTCTCGCCTTACACTTTAGTAGCTAATTAAGTTCCTCAAAGTGATTCAATATTTGTTATCAGTTTCATAGATCATTAAATGTTGTCGTTGAGTTGTTGAAAGATCAATCTTTGGATGGTTACGACTTACGAGTCTTTAAAGTTATAGAATCAATCTTATTGCCATTAATTACTTTCATAAGTTTCAATTCTAAATGCATTAAGATAATGTAAATGTAAATATGATATATATCTATATTTATACTACATTATAAAACATTTGAGACTTCTTATAAACGGAAGTCTTAAAATTTTAAAACAAAAAATTACTATAAAAGAAAATTTTGAAAATTAATGTAAAGTTTGAAATAAGTATCATTTAAACCATATAATAACCCCTCCAATAATGATATATTTTAATAAAATTATTTATAAGAAAAACTCACTAAATTTATAACCACCAATTTAATGCTAAATTTGAAAAATAAAAGTTCTAACAATTTACACTATTAATAATTCAGATGTTCTACTTTTGAGAAACATATATCTACTACGTTATAAAGTATTTTGTACATGCTAAATAAGGAAGGTCAAAAATGAAAAACATTTGCTCACCAAAAAAATAGTCACTGGGTACCCGCCGACACATTGCGCGGGTACAGTTTATTTTAACTATTTTGTCTTCGGGATTTTAATTTATGTTATGCTAAGTTATTTGTAGTGGTGATACGACAAGGACATTTTAAAGCAAATTTAACAAATAATATATAACAATGCTTTTTCAAATATGAGTTTTTATCTCAACTATCTTGCCTTTAGGGTTTGAGTTTATGCTATGGTGAGTAAGTTTGGCAAGCTTTGGGCTCAACTCGCCATGCATGTTTTCACCCGCAGCTATTAGCTTGGGTTTTCCTTTTGCAGTCCCAAATGATTCACGTGAATTTACAGCCAAAAGTCTTCACATTAATGCAAGCGAAGCTAGGCTTTTTTAGGAGTTATTTTGACATCGTAGTTAGATTTATAAAAAGTGGCATATTCTCTCTTGTTTCAGATGTTTTTCTCAAAAGGGACATATTGCTGTATTTATTCATGAAATTTCTATATGTCCAAATTACCCTTATTTCACATAAGTTTTTCTTTTATAGTTGGCAATCCGGCATTGTAAGCTACCATTTAGTTTTATTTCCAGATTATTCTGTAAAACGTAGAGTGTGATTCAAACATGTACTAGAGAAATGCCAAATATTTTATAATAGTCCGTTCTTTTTGGTAGATTATTATGTGTAGTGTAGAACATTTTATAGAAGAGTTGTATGTAATGTCTGCGTTTTCTCATGGAGGAGTATGTGCCTATAATATGTATGTCATGAAGGTTCTATAGTTAAACCCTCAAAAAATTTAAACATTCGAAATGGCTAAACCCTCAAAACATTTAAACAATATACGTCTTGCCAAACCGATTTCGTTTAGCCTATGAAATTTTTCAAAACCTACACAAACAAGTTTGAAATACAAATTGTACGCACTGATTATTTGTTGTGAAGGTCATAATGTCCTATCATGCTCGAAGCCCATTTGGTATACTGATCATGGATGGCTATCAAATCATGATGCTCCTTTCACCCACAGAAAATAAAGTAATCAAAATTAGAGTATGCTTATCGATTTCCATTTTAAAAATAAGCATGATTCCAGTAATCACAATATTAAAACACTTGATAACATTCAAAACTCACACTTCAATTTAACATTAATTCAAAATGATGATTCCAAAGATAAGGATCTAATTGACTTACATGTTGCGAAAAAATCACAGATCCAAATGATAACAAGCTAATAAAAAACCATATGTGTTACTCATAAAAGTGATAATAGTATATTTTAAATGTGTAAAAACACAAGTTTTTAAAGATCTAAGTTACTACAAACAATAAAAAAACTAATCACATATCCAGATTATAACAAGACACATGTTACTCAAAACTATAACATATTCAAGAGGCGAAACTACAATAAATAAGATATTTATGAATCCTTATAAAAGCAAAAGCATAAAAACTACCTAAGCAACTCTAACAACTGTCTTGCAGTTGCACGAAAAGTTTTGCATGTTGGAGATGATATTTTCTACATTAAAGTACGATTGAGAGTTTATGGTTAGGAACATGAAAATATGCATAACAACCATGTGACGTGACTTGAGTACATTCATCTAAAACAACGACACCACAAAAAAAAAAAACAAAAAAAACAAAAAAAAAAAAAAAAAAAAAAAAAAAAAAAAAAAAAAAAAAAAAACAAACAAACTCTAATCACATAGATAATTCCGCCCTATGCTAACCAAATTAGGTATTTCATGTTTCAAATGAATTGAGACCGGTGATAGTTGAACAAGGTAATGCTTCCAAAATTCCAAAGCTTGCACCAGGGTAGCTAAATGGTGGCTTCAAACACTCGTTAAGCCCCTATTGAATAGGGCAAGTAAGTTAACGGGTTCCGCTTTGTTCATCATAGGGTTGTTGGGATAAAGGAGATGACTCTAGCCCCATGTCGCCTTTATAAATCACTCCCAAAATTCCAAAGCTTTCACCCTAACAACAACTACTATTTTTGGCTATCATCCCACCATCTGTTTCGTTGATAACCATGTGGTTTATCAAAATCATGCCCAGAAACAGCATTAACAACACTTGCCTTCACTAGTCAAAATTGCTACTATATTTTTATTATTGACCTGTTTAATTTTTCCCCTTGGAGCAGCTGTTTATGCTCACATATTGGAGGGAAAGAATCTGCTAATGGTCAGAACATAGATGGTACGAGTATTCTGCAATCATTGCTTTCCGTCAACTTTTGGATAAATTTTGTCTTAAGGGTGCGCAATTGGGTCTGTTATTGCGGTAATTGACATTTTAAGTCAAACTGAGGCTTTCATAAATTTATCAAAGAAAGAACTGCAAGACGTCGCCTCATTATGGAATGTGCTTGTGTCTTCTGGATATTATATTGGGGGTTTAATATCAAACACACTTCTTGGTAAGTTTGGTTGGGCAGACCATGGACCATGGTTGTTTCTCAAGCCGTAATATTTGTCGGCCACATGATCTGCGGAACTAGACATCTCTACTATGGAACCGCCATCATAAGAGCTTGTTTTGGATCCCTCACCGGCCTTAAAAATACTATAATAGTTGACATTAGGAGTCCATAACGTGGTTAGCATTTTCAATAATATCAATATCTCAAGCGCGTTAGCCACCTTTTGCATGTCGTTCTATGTGGTGTATGAACTTTCTGTGCATATGAACCGTTCTCAGCCTTTAGTTTGATTTGTTTTGGTGTGTAACACCCGCAAAAATTTGTTTAACAGCGGAAGACTTAATTGGGTGTTACGTAGAGGATCACAGTCATAATTATAGAAAACGACTCAAAGAGACGTTTTTAAGTTCATATTATTGAATTCAAATGCAAGAATGTTCAATAATTATTACATCACATTGATGTTTTGAAAGCAACTGTTTATTAATGTTACACCACCGACACAAAGGTCAAATGTCCACTCCATGCCTCCTGAGCTTGCTTCAGTTACCTGAGATACATGCTAAAAGTCAACAAAATTGTTGAGTGAATCTATAGCGTTTATATTTAAAAGCAGATGAACACATTCAAGTATTTCATAAATAATCAGAATTTGTTCCGTATGCATATTGCCATAAGTCTCATGAACACAACGTTAACAAGTATGTGAGCCATCGCAATGACATCAACATAGTATAAAGGTGCCCTTGGGGAGGAGTTTGCCAGTTCTCCTAGTGTATCAAATAAAGTGCATTTGTCTACCAAATTCCGGCTAGAACAAATGGGTCTGTCAAGCACCAATAGATCTATTCACAGTATTCGCGTTCACTCGCAAGTGACTAAGGTCATGATAGAAAGGACTTTCAAGTTGGCGTAATGTCTTATGCAATATCAGGTAGCATACAATAGTGGAAGATACTTGATCAAGATACTTGTGTTCATGTAGTGTAGCATGTATCCCACCCACATAGTTTGTAAAACATGTAAAAAGTGTGGGACTATAGACTCACCTCGAATGAGTGTGTATGTAGGCAAACAAGTAATGTCAAGTGCAACTGGGGAACGGCTCCAACACGCAACCTGGATAATATGAGAAACCTCAGTTTCTTATTATGGAATGGTTTGCATTTGTGAAATGCCTGAAGTACAAAAACAATATTATACATAATATTGTCTTGTCTTTATGTGTGTCGATGATAAGTCTTGCCAGACTTATAGAGTTGTGCACCCTAGCAGGGTGTAGAGTTCAGTGAATAGAGTGTTCATTATGCTTCATGATCTTGGGAGTTTTTAGTTCATAACCTTTGGGATTTCAGAAGGTTTGTAGTTTAGTCCTTAGTAGTGAAACTTTAAAGTTTCAATCCTTGAGCTTTGTGAAAGTGACATATCAGCAGGATATGTGAAAGGTGATCTTTTATTATCTTGTTACTTTAAGTATTCACTTTTAGTTCTCTTTTAGTTATCAAAATAACCATTTTACCAAGTTTAGTGAAATTACAACTTTAACCCTTATACTTTATAAAGTTTACATTTACAATCCATAAGTTTATAAAAATGACATTTAAGTACTTCAAGTTTATAATTATTCCATTTATAACTTTACTTGTCAAAATAACAGTTTTGACACTCTTTTTCCAATATTTACATAATTAGTCCTTGTACTTTGGAAACTTTGCAAAAATAGTCCTTTATGTATAAAATGTTCATTTTAGATCCTTTATACTTCTAAATTTACAAAAGTGACTCAAAATACTTTATATTTACTGTTTGTAACCTTAACTTACAAAAATTATAGTTTTAACCCTTAATTTCCAATGTTGGCAGTTTTAGTCCCTTGACTTTATATCTTTTGCATTTTTAGTCCAAAACAATATTTTAGCTTATGAACTTATTCCAAATAGTTAGTTAGGTTTCCAGAAGCTTAAAAAATGTTGTGTGAGCTTGTCAGTTAGCTTATTAGAGCTTAAAGCTTATTTCGAATGCATTTTAAGTGTTATTGGGCTTAGGTGATATGTTAAGGCCCATTGGTTCTTCTGTGGGTCCAGTGGGCTTCCAACTGGGTTTGGTGGTTCTTGGGCTCATATTGGGCCTTGCCAAAATGAAAGTAAGTGTTGTTGGGCTGTGAAACAGGCCACAACATAATGGTGAGTTTGATGGGCTTTAGCCCACTAAGGGTGTTTAGTTGTTTTCTGTGAACAAGCAAAGTAGCTTCCAAATGAGCTTGTGAGACAGCTTAAACAAGCTTGTGAGGGAGTGAGCTTAGTGTAGCTTGTTTTTTGAGGTTTCAAAGAATTATTTTGTACAAAAATATGTATATGTTGTACGTATAAATTCCAAGTAATAAGACCAAAGTAAAGTGAGAAAATCATTTGAAAACACTAAGAAAAATATAGGCAGTTTTCGTATAGGTCAAGTGTGATTGTAAACGTGTGATTTTTATGATCTTAGGATTATGTTAAGACTGTATAGAGTTCATAGCTTCTTTTATACGTATATAGGGATGTGAGTGAGAGTTTTTGTGAGGCATGAGCTTAACGAGACATAGGAGATATTTGGCCAAAGTGTTGGTGTTGTACTCGAATGGAAAACATGGAAATGAGATGTGAAATAAACTAATTGTTTAAGAACACTTACTACACCTTCAAAAGTGGGATGATTATGAGCTGAGGAAGCTTGGTAAGGCTCGTGGGCTTGTAACTCGTTAGTTGGCACACCAAGGACTTGGGTGGAGCTTATGGTGAGCTTGGACGAGCTTGGGATAGCTTATGGCTTCTTCTTTCTTCTCGGTATCAAAGGCAGTGAGCAAATGAGTTTGTGAATGAGTTTTACGTGAAATGATTTGCATGAGAGGAGTATAACCTGAGGATAGAGACAACTTGGAGTAGACAAAGGGAATATGGCAGAGAGATAACGAGTAGGGTGAAGTAGGATAGGTTGATTGGTCCTCAACTTGATGGTCCATGTGTATCGAGGGTCGGTTTGGGTAAGGTGACGAGGCATGGGTTTCTAGAAGAATTTTATTTCGAGTCTCAAGTAATACGGAGTTAAGGCAAAGAGTGTAGTGAAGTCTTTAGGTCCTTGTGAAGTCAAAGAGTTAGTGTGAAAGGTATACAAGGTTGCGTTTGGTTGTAAAAGTATCAAAGGGTCCGTTTGATATGTGATGGATCTAAACACACACCTTGTGTTAGAGATACTTTGAGTAATGTTGTTAAGCACGCGGAATTTACTTAGCAACACTTAGAAGATTGTTTATGTGATGTATTGTGAGTGAGAACAGTAGTATGTAACACAAAGCTTCAATATTATTAATGATAATAATACGAGTGATCTTAGCTATCACTAGGGTTACACCTTGAAGCTCTCT
>LBNU01032195.1:196534-226826 GCA_014162995.1 Artemisia annua | reverse complement strand
ATTGCAAGGTCTTAGTTTCTTTTGTGTCGTGTCATTTATCTTATAAGCTGGGCTTGGCTTCTTTTCACTTCATCGTCTTAACGAGTGAGGTTTTATGCTATTATTTCTAAACAAACTCCGTCAAAATTATAAAACTTTTTAGTTTTATTTCACTTAGCTTACTTTCCTTTCACATTAGTTTAAGTTTAATTGCGTTAAATCTTTTATCGTTTCTTTAGTTTAACTTTTCTTTTAGTTAATTAAAATCAAAAACTCAAAAACATTTTCCTTTTACTTTCTTTTATATTCTAAAGTTTTAATTTCATTTCTCTTTCGTTGAATCTAGTCTTATGTTTTCCTTTCTTTTTAAACTTATTACTCTTTATATCGTTCTTTATTTGAATTAAGTTTTAAACAAGTTTTCGTAGTATAAACTAAAACCAAATCTCATCTTTCAAACTTATTCATCTCACATAACTCACGACTCGAGTGACAAGATCAATTCAACCCTCGTTGGGACAACGATCCGTGGTTTACAAGCTTGCTTGCTAGATCGCAACGATCAATTTATGGCGCCGCTGCCGGGGAGCGGTTGATAAGATTTAGTCGTTCGATCGTTTGAGTAATGTGTATTGAAGATCCTTCTTTCGAGAAGTTAATGCTTTTGTAAATATTTTCAAAATATAAAATCACAAAAATATTTTATCTTCTAAATTGTTTTTCTTTTGATTTCACTTTTCTAAAATCAAAAATCCAAAAAGATTTTACTTTTCAAAATTGGTTTTCACTTTTAATTTTTAATTTTTCAAACATAAAAAACCAAAAATAATCTCCTTATCTTCATATCATCTAATGGCGGATACGCGCGCTTTGGAGGAATTGCTACAAAGACCTCGATATTGTCCGTGCGAACGGTGTGGTAACAACCTTCAGAATGGAAGTTGTTTGTTTTGTGGTTCAAATAATTCATCCTTTTATGATCAAAACCCGAATACATTCAACAACTTTTCAAATTTTTCTGACTACCCACCTCAGCCCTACTTATCTTCGCTCGATCAATTTTTCTGTAATGGATGTGGAAATCGTTTGGATCCGTCTTCGGCATATTGTCAACGGTGTAATTGCATGTGGTGTGGTAGCAATCTTATAAATGGATTTTGTTCGATGTGTGCTTTTGTGTTTGGAAATTCATACTCTCAAGTCTGTAATTCGAACTTTCCTAATTATCCTCCAAATGATTCTTATCTCCCTCCGCAAAACCTTTATGAGCAAGAACAATATGTCAATAACGCTTCATTTCAAAATACTCTGAGTTTTGAGAATTATGGGCAATCTGTTGAAAACATTCATTCTGAGCCACCAAAAGAATCACTTCTCAGTCTAATGAATGAGTTAAAAGGGATAATTCTTAGAAGAAACCAAGAAAAAGAAAACTTTGAGGAGAGCAGAGAAGACGAGTCTTTGAAAGAAGAAAACGAAATCAATTCTTCGAGTGGCAATCCCACTCCTTCTTGTGAACCTTTAAATGTTGAAAATTCTTCTTTGGCATCTCTCGACGACAATTTCTTTAAACTTAAAACCGCTTTAGAGATTGCGAGAGGTCGTGTTATTCATGATGAACCATCGACTCCTGCTCCTTCTCCGGTGATGGAAATGGAACGAGAAACCGAGGTGACAAAGGACCCGGTACTTTCCCTTGATAATGGAAGTGTTAAATACGTCCAACCTTCAGTTGTCCAAGAATCAGTGGTTCCTCCTAAATCGTCAAGAATTGATCCATCCCTTTCCGGATTTAAGATTAAGAGTTTATCAAGTTTACGTGCTGAGCTTAAAACTGTGACTGAAAAGAAAGTCTTGCCTTATCTTCAAATCTCTCAAGAACAAGAACCAGAGACTACAACGGAAGTGGTGGAAATCGCTAGCTCTCAGAGCACACCACTTGTCCCACCTCCGGATTCTCCAAAATGTTCTTCGACACTTGTTTTTGATATTGTTAAGACGTCAGATCCTTTGGAGCCCGAGCTCAAGGATTCTTTACCCGATTTTGAGAAATACGTTTTTGATACGGCAGAAGAGTTTGAGTTACCTCCTCTTGACAATTTTAATGATCATGTTGAAATGTTCTCCGATTCCGACAATGACGATTCTTTATCTTGTGGAGACATCGAATATGTTGAGGAAGTACATTCTGAGCTAGTCAGCTTAGAAGAAGAGAATGATGAAGATGACGACAATGAAATTCAAGATGAAGCTCTTCGTGAGAAATTATCTAACGTTTATCTTCTCATTTCTAAGATCGAGGCATTGAATAAACCGCCGACTTCTTCTCCTCTCCCCGTTTTGGATAGTGATTTTCTACCCGAGCTTGAAACTTTTCGATTTGAAGAGACGAGTAGTGGCAATCCCATTACCCATGTTGATATCTCTCTTCCAGATTACGAGTGCTTTCATTTTGAGATCAACTCTTTACCTATTACCGATAATCCGTCTCGTAACCCTCTTTTAGAGGCTGTCGATCGATTTCTTGCTACGGATGACTCGATACCGCCGGGTATTGAGAATGACGAGAATGATGTGCTTATTAATGATGATACTTTGAATTCCAATTCCAATTCCAATTCAAATCCTTTTGATTCTCGTCCATCCGCGAAACCACCCGATGTTGATTTTGGATCCGGTGTGAATAAAGTTATTGATGGAGGGGTGGATGAGACTTATGTTTATGCTTTCACCATTCGTGTGTTTCACCCATTCTTTACTTATCCCATCATTTCTTCACTTTCCCACTCCTCCGCGAGTGAGGATGTTGTTTTTGATCCCGGCATCGTCACTTTTCATGCTGTGTGTTTCATTTGCTCCCCCAAGGACAAGTAAATTCGGGGCGAGTCTAAGCTACACGACTCGTTACTAAACTAGCGCTTCATGGGAGGCACCCCATGCTTATCCTTTTTATTTTATTCTCTAATAAGTAACGCGAGGAGGGCGACCTCTTCCAATCTTGTGTTTGCTTGGTTGTTTGTGTTTGTGCAGGATTTCCCCAATTCATGATGACTCTCGTGCTCGTGGTTCGTCTCATCTCCACTCGAGTCCCATGTCTTGCTGCTTGCTTGGAAATCACTATATCCAAATCTTATCGACTAACGGTATCTTTGGCATACTTAATAAACGGCCTTAGATTTATTGTTAGGATTACCCTTACCTTGAAAACATTGAGGACAATGTTTATCTTTAGTCTGGGGGGGTGAATCTTCGATTTGATTGACCTAGCACTTTCACCATTGTCGTTTACTTACGCAACCCCGTTTTTCCTCAAAAATCCAAAAAAATTGAAAAATTTTGAAAAATTCCAAAGAAAAAATGAGAAAAAATGAAAAAATTATGCAAAAATAGAATAAAAGTTTTGACACCGCGTTTGACTTTCCTACTAGGTAAGAGTGAGAATAAAAATTTTGACTTGATCCGGGCGTGTTGAGCCCTAGCTTGTCTCCCTTAACCAAAATAATCTTTAAAAATGATTATGGCTAAGCATTTGCGGATCTCATTATTTGGGATTTTAAATTTGCGAAGAATGTGAAATGATAGAGTTTCTTTAGAAGTTAAATGCTAAGCATAGAGTAGTTGGATCTCTTTAAACCTCATCGAAGGTACTCATGTCTTTTTGTTCCCACAAAATTGCATCACCCCATATCTGTGCTAAATAATTAAAGGTGTTAGGTTTAGCCGATGAGTAGTTCTTTATCTTCTTGAGAGAATCTTTGCTTAAAAAATTGGGTACACATCATGGATACACGCTAGTTGAGTTGTATTGTATTTCATTGTTTAAGCGTAGTACGCATGTGGTTTTGGAGCTACCCTAAAGCCCGGTATTCATATGAGCTAAGGTGCTTTAAGACTTCGGATTGAGATCGGGCCTTGGATCCTAGATTCCAACCCTAGAAGTTGGCGGTAGGTCTTGGATTGAAACCGTGAAGGTTCGAAGTTGAGAAGTTACTAAGGCAAGCAAAAAAAANCGTTCATTGTCTTGAAAAATCGTCTCAAGATAGACCCACACCTCTTTGGCAGTTGTGGAATTAAGTACAACAAAATGCTTTTGAAGATTTGAAGCAAGTGTGGAAAAGACCCAACAGCGAATAATAAAATCAATCTTGAGCCACTCCGGGTCCCTAGTCGGTGGTGTAGGAGGTATAGTAGAAGAGGATACGAGTGGATCAAGAAGATGGTCCAAGATAGGGGTGAGCAAAACTGCCCGAGTCCCGACAACCGACCCGATCCTGACATAAACCGATAGTCCCGAAACCGAATAATAGCTTCTCGGGTCGGGAGTAAGGATGGATTTTTAGCATTTTCGGGATTCGGGACGGGCCAAAAACCGACAAAATACAAGCAAAACCCGATTACTTTCGGTACGGGTCGAGATCGGGACGGGACAGTGATGTAGCGTTTCTAGCAAGCAAGCTTGTGAACCACTAGGTATCGTTGTCCCAACGAGCGATGAAATTGATCTCGTCACTCAAGTCGTGAGTTATGTGTATTGAATAGGTTTTAAAAGAAGGTTTTGGTTTTATCTATACTACAACGACAAATTAAAGTAGAGGAAAGCGGTAAAACGACATGAAATAAGAAAGCAAGTAAAGTTGCATGAATAAAATCGACTAAAGAAAGCGGTAAATGAAAGCGATAAGTAAATAAAGCGGTAAATGAAATTAAAAGACAATGTGTTTGCAAAGCGACGCGAATAAGTTCGTTAAGCTTGAGGTAAAAGTTTGCAACGGGTTATTTTCCTTTCTCGAGATTAGTTGTTAATTAATCTTTTGAAGAGATATTAACTCAAGACGAGTGAAATAATCGTTCAAAGGTTTCGTCTTCGAATAATTAACTCACACGTCTAAGCAATCTTTCGATTACTTATCACAAACGTTTAACACTCTCACTAATCTCACTAACTCGAGTGACTAAGCAAACACGATTTAAAACTACTCGAGACTCATATTAAAAGCATAAAGCGTTAAAGAAAATAAAAGACTTGTAAAACATTTAACGTAATTAAAGTTTAAAACCAAAATTGAAAAGACTCAAGACTATAAAAAGAAAACGACTCTAAAAAGATTTAAGAAAATTTCGGCAGCATAACGTTTAAGATTTAAGAAAATAAAAGCCTCACTCGATAAACGATGAGGGAAAATAAAAGCCTAGCTCGGCTCGAAAAAGAAATAAGAAAAGAAGAATAGAAAACAAGACACGACTCAAAATAAACTTGGACTAAGAATAAACTCGCTATCAAAAATCTAGTAAACCAAACTCGCTAGGGCTAGAGTTGTGCCCCANAACGATGAGGGAAAATAAAAGCCTAGCTCGGCTCGAAAAAGAAATAAGAAAAGAAGAATAGAAAACAAGACACGACTCAAAATAAACTTGGACTAAGAATAAACTCGCTATCAAAAATCTAGTAAACCAAACTCGCTAGGGCTAGAGTTGTGCCCCAAACTCGCTACGTGTTAAGTCCCCAAACTCGCTAGGTTTAGTAACTCATACTCGCTAGAACTAGTGTCCCATACTCGCTACGTGTTAAGTCCCCAAACTCGCTAGGTCTAGTGTCCCATACTCGCTAGAGTGTAGACAACTTCCAAACTCGCTAAGGACTTGGGACCAAACTCGCTAGCTCATACAAATCAACTAAACTCGCTACCCTAAGTAAAAAACTAAACTCGCTATGATAAGAAAGGAACAAACTCGCTATATATAAAATAACTTGAAACTCGCTATAAAACCCTAACTACTAAACATTCTGGAATTTTTAAAAACTTATAACGTGACATAAATTTTGTAAAAATAAATAAATAAGACTTGTAAAAATTTGGTAAATAAAATGTAAAGACACTAAAAATAAGCTCAAAAATAAGCAAACAAGCCACGGCTTCTTTTAAAAGCCTTAACCCATAAGCTTTTTATGAAACTCAAATAAAAAACATGCAAAGGTGACAAATAAAATTTATAAAAACTTGTAAAGATTAAGAAAGAACTTGTAAAGATTAAAGCAATAAAATGACAATAAGTAAATCAAGACATGGGAATTAAATTTTGCATTAATAAAAATTACCTTAAGACATGAAAATAAGCTAAGCTACTCTACCTTACCCCTACTCCTAATCCTAGTCTAATCACTAAAACTACTCCTAGACTAACCTAGACTAACCAACCTTCTAAATGAGGTGGTCATCTTAATTTATAGGCCAAGGGNCTTTTTAGTTTTATTTCACTTAGCTTACTTTCCTTTCACATTATTTTAAGTTTAATTGCGTTAAATCTTTTATCGTTTCTTTAGTTTAACTTTTCTTTTAGTTAATTAAAATCAAAAACTCAAAAACATTTTCCTTTTACTTTCTTTTATATTCTAAAGTTTTAATCTCATTTCTCTTTCGTTGAATCTAGTCTTATGTTTTCCTTTCTTTTTAAACTTATTACTCTTTATCTCGTTCTTTATTTCAATTAAGTTTTAAACAAGTTTTCGTAGTATAAACTAAAACCAAATCTCATCTTTCAAACTTATTCATCTCACATAACTCACGACTCGAGTGACAAGATCAATTCAACCCTCGTTGGGACAACGATCCGTGGTTTACAAGCTTGCTTGCTAGATCGCAACGATCACCCACACTAAACTATTGCTAGTCCCTAGCAATCTTTTATGAAAACTTGATGGATTTTAATCTCTTTACCAAA
Source organism: Artemisia annua (assembly GCA_014162995.1). Taxonomy (NCBI): domain Eukaryota; kingdom Viridiplantae; phylum Streptophyta; class Magnoliopsida; order Asterales; family Asteraceae; genus Artemisia; species Artemisia annua. Next base: position 220,127 of record LBNU01032195.1, on the reverse strand, counting down.
AGCCATCACTTCTGGAGTAGCCAAATGTTTTAGTTCAAGTAAGAACCATGGTACACTGATAACCATGTGATTTTGAGCAAATCACCAGCTTTCAACGGATTTGATATGTCTTTACCAGAAGCCGTTTGCTTCTGGACTAGCCAACTCTTAGATAAATTATCTTTGGTGAGCTGATTACCAATTATGGTTTTCCAACTGCCTTTACCACAAGCCATAATCTTGCAGGCTAGCCAACTCTTCACTAATTAAAGATATGGTGAGTCGATTACCATACAATTTTTGGCAAATTGCAAGCCATNACTGCGAATAATAAAATCAATCTTGAGCCACTCCGGGTCCCTAGTTGGTGGTGTAGGAGGTATAGTAGAGGAGGATACGAGTGGATCAACAAGATGGTCCAAGATAGGGGTGAGCAAAACTGCCCGAGTCCTGACAACCGACCCGATCCTGACATAAACCGATAGTCCCGAAACCGAATAATAGCTTCTCGGGTCGGGAGTAAGGATGGATTTTTAGCATTTTCGGGATTCGGGATGGGCAAAAAACCGACAAAATACAAGCAAAACCCGATTACTTTTGGTACGGGTCGGGATCGGGACGAGACAGGCAAAAAAACCGAATACTTTCGGGTCGGTATTCAGTTTACGATTTAGGTGGGTGGATCGGGATTAGTCAGGACGGGTCGGGTTAGGTCGGGATCCAGCCCGTTGCTCAGCCCTTGTCCAAGATGCCATAGGCATGAAAAAGATGAGAAAAATAATACACCCATGAGGATTAATTCATCTCATCAACATCAAGTTTGATGGGAACAAAAGTTGTTAAGTGATTCATTGCCATAAGTTTATCCGATAAGGTGAGAACTGGTGCGGGGGGAGTCAGATCAATGGTCATGATGATGTTATAAACAAAGTCGATTGGTTTAGGGTTTGTTGAGGAGAGATTAAACAAATTCGACTGGTTTTTATGTTTTAGGGTTTAGTGAAGATAGATTAAACAGAGTCAACACCACAAAACAAAGGTCGACTCGTATGTTGAAAGTGTAGGGTTATAAAAATAGAACAGTAGCAGCAACAATGGAACAGTATCTATCAAACAGTGGATTGTTTAGTTGGGATTTAGGGTTTAGGGATGGCAAACAAACAGTAGCAGTAACCAGAAATCGAACAGTAGCAGCAGCAATCAAACAGGTCGACAAACAAACCAAGTCAACAACTCTTTGGTCAAAAAACAGGAAACAGAAACACCTTGGTCGACAACTCAGAGGTTGAAAAACAGTAACCAGAAAACAAAAAAATGAGATGTGTAAGGTTAAACGAGCAGAAGTTTGCGGAAGCAGTAGGTTTTGGAAGGATCGATTTTGAGGTTTGATACCATGTTAGACGATTAGTGTGGTTATTTCGTCATAAGTATTTGGCTGATGGCACTCTAAGTCGGTATAAGGCACGTCTTGTTGCCAATGGTAGCACATAGATTGAGGAGATTGATGTTGATGAGACCTTTAGTCCGGTTGTTAAACCGGGCACCATTCGGACTGTTCTTAGCCTCGCTATTTCTCGACATTGGCCTGTTCACCAGCTTGATGTCAAGAATGCTTTTTTACATGGTGATTTAGCTGAAACTGTTTATATGCATCAACCTCCCGGTTTTAGTGATCCTGAGCAACCGGATTATGTTTGTGTATTACAGAGGTCTCTTTATGGTCTTAAGCAGGCAACTCGGGCATGGTTTCAGCGGTTTGCTGCTTACATTACTACTGTTGGGTTTACTCCGAGTCGTTGTGACTCTTCTTTATTTATTTACAGACAGGGTGATGATACTGCATTTTTGCTATTATATGTGGATGATATTGTGCTTACTGCTTCATCTGATAGTTTATTACAGCGGCTAATTGCTTCTTTACATAAGGAGTTCTCTATGACTCATTTGGGTGCTCTTAACTAGTTTTTGGGTGTGTCGGTTACGCGTAACTCTTCTGGGATGTTTTTGTCACAGCGTAAGTATGCTATGGAAATTTTGGACCGAGCTCATATGGTTGGTTGTAACCCTTCTCGGACTCCTGTTGACACTGAGTCTAAATTAGGTGATGATGGTGATCCGGTTTCTGATCCTAAGTTATATCGGAGTCTTGCAGGTTCTCTTCAGTATCTCACCTTCACTGAACTGATATTACATATGCTATGCAGCAGGTTTGTCTATATATGCATGATCCTCGAGCGCCTAATTTTAATGCTCTCAAGCGGATTTTACGGTATGTTCAGGGGACTCTGGATTATGGTTTATAACAGTTATTTTCTTTAACTACTGAGTCGCTGGTCGCTTATTCGGATGCTGATTGGGCTGGTTGCCCTACTACACGATGGTCTACATCAGGATATTGTGTGTTTCTTAGCAATAACTTGCTCTCCTGGTCCTCTAAGCGTCAGCCGACGCTTTCTCGTTCCAGTGTTGAAGCTGAGTATCGTGGTGTTGCCAATACTGTTGCTGAGACATGTTGGCTTCGGAATTTACTTTGTGAGCTTCATACACCTCTGTCCTCAGCCACTATTGTTTATTGTGATAATGTGAGTGCAGTGTACTTGTCCTCTAATCCTGTTCAGCATCAGCGGACAAAACACATTGAGATAGATATTCATTTTGTTCGTGATTTGGTTGCTACTGGTTAGGTTCGAGTTCTACATGTTCCTTCTCGGTTTCAGTATGCTGATATTTTTACCAAGAGGTTACCGTCCGCCTTGTTTGCTGAGTTTCATGACAGCTTGAGTGTTCGGTCTCCTCCCGCTCAAATTGCGGGGGAGTGTTAGACGATTAGTTTGGTTAGTTTGGTATTAGAGTATTTGGCCCATTATGTATTTGGCCCATATTGTGTATTTTATAATGTGATGTACCGAACATAATTTGGCAATTCAATAATACGATTCCTGTTATCTTTCAGTATGCATGGTCATTTGTAAATCTACGCTTTTAACATTGTGCTTGATATCGACTAGACGGACTAGTTCACTAATCAATCGTTACAACTTACAACTAGCTGGACTAATGAAATAAACGAGATACTAGAAAGGAACTTTGATAAAAGCATGATTTATAATATAGCCACTCTTTAATAAGTGCTCAAGAAAGTGCATTTTAAAGTTTCAATGCTTAAAATAATGCCGAAATACCTTTAAAATTTATTATTTTTACTCTCTTTCTTTATTGTCAGACTCTTAAATCCAATTAAAAAATCGGTGTCTCAAACTCTATAACGTTTCAGGTTCTAAAAATTATATCATTGGATCCAAAATATATCCTCTTAAACATGGGCACAATGTTGACATGGTTTGGTTAAAATTCAAGAAAACATAAAATACAATGATGATGAACGATAATTTTGATAAGATAACAAGATCCAGTGATGGATGTGATATACTGATATGTTTATACTTAGTATTCTTTTTCCCATCCACTTGGTGTGGTAGTTGAGTAACTATCACATTAGTCTCGTCTCCCCTTGTCATTTGTAATTTAGTATATGCGAAGCAAGGGCAACGTTAACGACTCATAATTCAAAATTTTGATAATATCACCTGAGAGTTCTGTGACATTAAATTTCCTCTTATAAATAACAGAAGATTTATTTTTATTTTATTTATTTATTTATTTATTTTTGTCGTCGTCTAGAGTATATCATATTAAACCCTATTGTTACTACACTCCAAACTCATGCATGTCCAACATTTTAATTTATTTGTTCATGTATACATCACACATGTGTAGTTTAACGCTACACAACATTGTTCAACAATTTTTTTCAACATAAGTCTGGATTACTTCACGCCAATAAATGATCGAATATGTAGTCTTCTTTCTTTCTTTCAGTCTTACTTATTTGTGGTTCAACCGTTCAACTTATATGCTTCAAGAGAAGTTGAAACCCTTTTATTGACTACAAGAAACATGTCTCAAATTCTTCTTATATCATGACTAGCATTGGTTTGTAAAGCATAAGTTGTGTGAGAAGAAGAATATGTGCACGTATAGTATTTCTTGTACGAGTTTAGCCAAGTTTTTTTATTTAATTTTGTGGGAAACTAGAAGGGTAGTTGAATAGTTTACCGACTCGTTTTCTTTAGTTATTAAAAATTTCTTTGTGAAAAACTTAGATTCAAAAGTGGATGAAATCAATCAACACCAATATGAATACAACACTATGCTAACACAATCAAACAATAAGTATGTAAAGAAAAGAGATGGAAATATCAAACCGAGACAACGAGATTTATAATGGTTCGGTCACGAATCTCTTCTTCGCCCTACGCCACTCCCCGAGTACCACACTCGAGAGTTCTAAGCACTATGTCAACAAAGCTCCCTTCAGGCGGAGAAAACCGTACAACGTCACTTACATTATTTTCCAACACTAAGCTAGATGTCGAGTACTAATCTTAGCTAGTACCAATCTACCATGATCCACACGATCTACACGATCCTCACACAATATACACGATCCACATGATCCTCACACTATACTTTTGATCCTCTTGATCAACACACAAGCACACAAGCTACTAGAGATCCCCAAGATCTCAATCAAGATCACAATGATCAACACAAGACACTCAACAAAATACTATGACACTTAATGTATGTCAAGATACAATCAAGTTAACACCTAGTAATGCAAATGCACTACACAAAGACTCTAACACTTAGTATCTTCTTGGTATTGTGTGTTCTTCTCTTGACCAGTAGAGGAATGTAGGTGATCTTTGGTTGGATGAAAGGATCACTCTTTAAAAAAAAAGTTTTGTGTGAAAAAGGATGGCCAAAATATGAGAAGTGAAGTGGTATTTATAGAATCTGAAAATTTGACCGTTTGAGGGAGACGGCACCACTAATTCACACGGTACCACTAAATTTAGTGGTACCGTGCCAGACAAAGACGCTCCATTTTTTGTCTTTAGTGGTGAAATTTTATTTGGGGGAGTTTGGAGCTGGTTTGGGTCAAAAATAGTTGTTGGGGATTTTTGAAATGAATTTCCCAAATAAAACATTTCTTTATAATTCAAAAATAAAATGTATTTTTGAAAGAAAGTTTTGTCAAGCTAAAAATGTGAAGTTCTAAACACAAATTCACTTCTTTGATCATTGGTCAAGTTGTAAATTTGTTTGTTCATACCTAGAGTGATTGTCGTAGAAGTCGGATATATCGACTAAAAATTTGTTTACGTTAGTTTTGACGTAAGATGTTTTCACATTTTGTTATCATCAAAACATAGAGATATCGAGAGATGAGAATAACGTTTTTGGATATTATTTGCATCAACAAATTTCGAGGATAGACGGGCCAATTTGCTCCAAGACATAATTTTTGGAAGTGATTATATTATGTAAAGGCAATCACAATAGCTTTGATGGGTCTATTTGGAGTCTAGTTAGCTAAAGATGGAATCTTTGGGAAAATATTTTCCCAAGTTATCGTGGATGTCGTCTCATGTGTCGATCGCTGGTTTAGTTACCTGATAATTCTGAATTGAGAAAGGTAATTTCGTTAGCTATCGTAGATATCGTTAAAGACGGTAGAAGTGACATCTTGATTCCCCGAGAGATAATTTACTCCTACTGTTTTAATTCAAACATGTTGGTGTTTAATGGTTTTAGAAAACGTGTTTTATGCAATGTGTAAGACATTCATATAAATAATCAAAGTAATGGAAGCATTATAAAAACATCAATAAAGGATCCTTATGTTTTGTATAATTCATCTAAAGATAACAAGAAACATATACCTTGTTATGCTCAATATGACCACCATAAACTGCAGCAACTTCGACTGACCAGAACACCATCAAGAAGTCCTCAAAACTAGAAATTTCCTTCTAAGAAGTTGCAGCCCTATATCTTGATAAGCTACAATTTAAATATCGAGAAAAACGGACAAGTAAAGAATCAAGAAAGTCCATTTTACTACAAGTATGTCAAGTTGTCCGAATTTAGTGTTATGTTCATTAATCAAGAACACAACTCTTGTGGGAAGAAATTCCAAGCAATCAAACTAGATTGTCTCTTTGCTTAATTCACACTACATGTTATACAACTCCTTTGGAATGCTAGTCCAACACTCGAATCAACGAACATCCTTTACGTCCTTGAATCTTGCAAGACTAAAAGGATAAAACCAAAACCCTTTTGGGTTATTGTAGAATTTCGACCTAAAGAGGATTTTTAAGGATTATGGATAGTTTTGAAAATGAGGGATGTGGTAACTAACTTCATTTGCGGTGTCCCTAACTTCAAACATTACGCTTGCGAAGGGTGTCACTAACTTAATTTGCGATGTCCCTGGCGATTGTGATGCTGGCATGAAGATTCAAACATTAGCTTCTTAAGCAACATAAAAAATAATTTCCTCTCATTTTAGTTGGAAATTTCATATATATCAAAACATGCATTAAAAACTTTGTACATTATGCATTCAATACTTGCACTTTGGATATATATGAAATTAATTATCAAAGTAGAGTGATATATGAAATTAATCCAAATAAAAAAAACAAGAAGACTATTCCTAAAACGGAAATTCAATCATATGTCTGATTAGACGTGAACAAAAAACCGAAAACCATTCCGATCCAAAAAAAAAACCGAAATCCGGTTTATCAAAAACCGGTTTGCATTGGTTATTGTCAACCGGCTCAAATCGAACCGGTTCTTGGTTTAAACCGAACATGTCTCTCCCAAAATCGGTTTTACACAAAACCGGTTTTGACTATTTGACTAAAACTGAAACCGGTTTTTAAACCGGTACGTTTAAAACAAAACAAAATGTGCACCTCCATGTCTGATCATTTATATGTAAGTTCTTCTTGGTCTTATTTTGAGATAAGGAATTTCATTGTGTTTTGGAGTTGATTGAATGTTTGCATTATGAGTTTTTTTATCGTTTTGGTCTTGTTGTAATCGACTGATAGTAGGGATGTCAACAACAGTGAGATTAATTTATTTCATTTTTAACAATTAGGAATATAGGAAATTATTATCAAGAAGGAAGCCTAATAATAATAGCAAGGAGCAAGAGTGCAAAACAGGCACACAATTAAGTCCAATAAAAGAAATTTGCAAGCCCACCAAAATTTAGTTACAGACTTACATCAGCAGAATACTTATGTTGGTTTTTAACTATGTTGGTTTTTAACCCATCCAGGCCACACGCCCGCACCCAACATGTATAACCTTAGAAAGATAAAAATTTACTTTCGAAATCTTTAGATAACTAAAAAAAATAATCATATTTTTATGAAATAAACACTTGAGAAAATTCCTAACAGATAAAAAATTGAAATTGTTTTTTCTTTTTCTTTTTTTAATATCATTTCTCAATACACCAAATTTCATATTTACCCAAATGACAAGTTTTTAATGCATTAGTACAATGCTTTTAAAGCATGTGTTGGGGAAATATGAAATTACAATTTATATGAAAATGGCAAAGACTAGTAATTTAACGAATTTTACCACTAGCCTACTAAATAGGAAACATGCATGGAATTAGACGAGGGAATTACAGTTGTGAAAACATTAAACGTGGTATCACTAACCTAAACATCTCTTACAAGAAAAAGGTAACATTTCCAGCCACTATTTGGCACATATATTTCCATATAAATTTATGTCCACTTCAAGACTATGAACTTCATTTTTAACTATTTTAAGCTTTGATTTTTTCCAATTCTGTAGATTTAAAATTCTATAGATAAATTTAACCTGAAATTTTGAAGAACATAAAAGCTGGTATCAATGATTTAACCTAAATATGTTAGAGATTTCTAACATAGAGTTTTAAAACCATCAAATAACAACAAGTCCATTGTCGTCCAGCGGTTAGGATATCTGGCTTTCACCCAGGAGACCCGGGTTCGATTCCCGGCAATGGAACTTTTTTCTTTTTTAAACATAGATAACTATTTTTTGTTACGTTTCTTCCAACTTGATCACAGGTGAATGAGTACCATCACCACTGAACGAAGTACTTTGTATTGCATACATAATTATCGATGACATGATATTACTAATTTTCCCTTACTCATGTACTAGCAGAAAGATTTCTTTATCCATCAAGCTAGTAAGTTCAAATTAATCTTAGCATGGTGAGATGTGCTTATAACGTATATGCATTATTGTAGCACATATCACGTCGCATGGACAAGAGATCTAAAAACATAGAGAGCTTTACATAGTAACTTTAACCTGCACTGTGATTCTGTGTTTAGGTCAGAAAATTGTAGTGTTAACATATTACTTCAAGTTAGGGATATTCAAAATGTTAACTTGCACCACAATGATATAATCCATAAAATGGAATGCAGGTATGTTTGGAAAAACTAGATCATGGTGGAACTAAATAGGTAGGGCATGTTTAGCGGGCGAGATTATGAGAAATTATGAAATCTGAAACTTATTAAGCTAAAAAACAAAAAATATGTTTGGTTTGGTTGAGCAAGTACAATAAATAAGCTCTCAAATTCAACCGCTAGCCTGAGTTGCGTTTGAGAAAAATCTAGAGATATAATAAGCAAACTTACCAAAATGTTTTCCATAATACACATGTTCAACCTTAATGGGCTTTCATCTTCTATTTCTAATTTTCTATTCACATAGCAGGAGTGGAAACTAACAATAAGGATAGTTTTATAAGTTATAAGGTACCATTTTATTTTAAAAGGCTTTTTCTATATATTTTTCCATTCAAACAAACAAAAGTTTTATTTTAAGTGTCTTAATTTTACAAAATAAGTTTTAGTTCAAATAATAATTTGGTAGGAACTTATGAATTAAAATTAAATATTATCAATCTGTCCTACTAGATCGACATTGTGGTATTGCAACTAGTACTTTTTAAGTTTGGCGACTATACCTAATTATTGGCCTAATTCTTCTTATAACGGCAAATACAACGTTTCACAAAAACACCTGAACATACAATATGAAGAGCATTTTGATAACAAAGGAAATGAGATAATGAAACAACACATGCATAACAAATTTGTATGGTGAAAACACGAAGAAGAAAAAGAAATGTCTAAATGGTACTATATTAGGTAATAGTATCTAATAATAGGATAGGAGAAGGAATTCCTTTTGCTACGATGAAAATTGTCAAAATTGGAAAACACAACTTTATGGTAGCTTCTCGTGATAATGATAATGATAATGATAATGATGAATAAATAAATAAATAAAATGATGAAATAACTAAGATAAATAGCAATAAAATATATTAAGATTATGACATCTTCAATAAGAAGTAGAGTAATGCTCCCTCCGTACCAAAATTATTGTCATTAGAGAGAAATCACAAACACTTTAGTTTTCAACCAATAAAATGGAATATTCCTCCACTAGATTCTCTAGTTTTTACTTAATAAGGAAAGTGGACAATTATTTTGAGACAACCCGAAAAGAAAATGTGGACTATAAATATGGGACGGAGGAGTAACTTTTTTTTCAACAAAAATGTCATTGAAAAGCTTTCTCATTGCAGGGAAGCCTTTTTTTCCTCAATGACTTAACGATGATTTTAATGATGAATTGTTGAATTGAATGTTAAATTTAGGGTTTGAATATAGTATATAATGATGAAATTAGGGTTGATTGTTAAATTGAAATTATGAAAATGGCGAGAAAAAAAGGAGAAACACATGTTGTGAATATGTGTAAAAATAATTGTACATAAAAAGACAGGTATAAAAAATTGTTTCTAAACCAAACTACTTTGATAGTATAAAAAATAAATTTAATACTGTATCAACTATTAAATCTTGCATCAAAAACTTAATCTCTAATCTGACCTCTCATATTTTTTGGTGAATAGGAGAGGTTAAGACCCTTCCATATTTACAATTGACACCCTCTTATATTTTTTGATTTCTTTTTATTATTATTATTAACCTTTTTCTTTATAATTTGTTTATATTATACAACTATAAAACGAAAAGTGCAGAATAAAAAATATAAAATTCAAGAAGTTAAAAATATTAAATTAACAAAAATTAAAAAACAAAAATTGAAAAAAAAAAAAAAAAAAAAAAAAAAAAAAAAACCCTACTGTAGTATGTTACAAGTCTAAGGGTAAAAAGTACTGTAACCTAACCTAAAATATCTCGATTGATTAGATATTAGTTTTGTCTTTTATTAACATCACAAGAATCCAAAATCTCCATGATGTCATGGTGACATTTGCCTTGTTTAAAACCAATATTTAAATCCAAAAAAAACAATGAAGAACAACATATACACCTCCGTCCAAAAACTAATTCATAACTACCTCCACCACCGTCCCCGGATGACGTCATCTTTTTTCAATTCCGTCATCTTCCACCGTCATTCCCTAAACCCTAACCCTAACCCTAACCGTCACACGCAAACTCTCCAATTCTCCACCAAATCAACCTTAAACAACAACGACACTAACGGCGACACCACCGCCATCACAACCAACCAACCCCCGTTATCCGCCGCGCCGGAAAAACGGACATTCGCCGTGGCAACCGGGGAGCTTTTTCTGGGTTTAGCTTCAAAGTTGATAAAAAGTAGTAATGGGGGTGAAGGAGATGCGGAGGGGGGTCAAAAAGTGAGGATGTTTAGTGATGAAATGAGGTATGTTAAGAAGGATAATTACTTTTGGAATATGTTGAGGAGGAGTAAGGAAGTGGAGGTGGAGGAGGAGGAGATTGGGGTGGTGGTGGATGATGGAGATGTGGTGTGGGAGCAGAGGTTGAAAGATGTCGAGGCCGAAAGAGGGCGGAAAAAGGTTACCAGTCCCGGATTTAGTTTTTCGGCTGCGGGGTTGTTGTTTCCGTATCATCTTGGTGTTGCTAAGTATTTGATTGAGAATGGGTATATTAAGGTACATTACTGCTAATTCGGTTTTCGGTTTTTGAGTTATGTGAGTTTTTTTTATGCTAGGAATACGGTTAGTGTTATTTGTTTGTAGGTATTGGTTAGGTCCCTTGTTTGATAAGTATATTTGAATTAGCGGAGCTTAGCGGTAAGCGTGAGATGCTCCTTAACCAAGTGGTCTCGTCTCAGATAATTGTGAGATATTTTTAATGTATATATTCTGAGATTGTTAGTTTCATTTTAGATAAGAAAAAAAAAAAAAGGAAAAGAAAAACCCAACTTTCGTATCAATACTTTTAATGTTGGAAAATCTTGTGGCACGCTAACAATGCTTCTAACAACTTCCGTATGATTTTGGTTGTTTTTGGGCTATTTAAATGATTTGGGTTATATATGGTATTAGAATGATGCCGTTGGATGAAGTTGTGCATCAGTTGCTAAATCATAATTGTGTGATGAAAGTGATGAGTATGTCAAAATTTGAGGTGAATTAGTAATTACATATCTACACAGGGTTTACTTTATTGCTTTTGACCATGATTAGTTGATTTGGAGGTTATTTGAGTAGTTGTACCACAACTTCACTCAATCTTTGAATAGCTGTCTAGTGGAAGTTGAATTCTTTTGAGCTGGTTAGCTCCATTCAAGGCATAATTTGCACTGCTAATTCTTCTTCTTCTTTATAGTTAAATTTAACTTTTTCTTCTTGCTTGCAAGATAGAGTGTCATAACTCCGATCAAATAACTTATGGCCCTTCTGGTGCACGAGTATTTCTGGCTTGTTAGAATCTTTACAATGTTCATTTGTTTTCTTTTATGATTTGTTACGCGGTATTATTATTATTTTTTTTAATTTAAATAATGATAATACTTGCTTGGATCAGGATACGACGCCATTGGCTGGTTCATCAGCTGGTGCCATTGTATGTGCAGTGGTTGCATCAGGAGCAACTATGGAGGAGGCCTTACAAGCTACGAAAATTTTGGCTGAAGATTGTCGAAGCAGAGGGACTGCATTTCGTCTTGGGGTACATTTCACGAATTTTATATTATAATTCTTTGATTAGTCAAATGGTTAAAACACTTCGGGGATATATTAAATTGATTTTTGTTTGTTTGATTCCTTAATTGTAATTGTTTCTATGCCCAGGCCGTTCTTAGAGAAGTTCTTGAACAATTTCTTCCAGAGGATGCTCATATAAGATCTAATGGAAGGGTTCGAGGTAAGCATAGTTCTCCCCTCTTAGATACTGTAAATGTCTTATTATAAAAAAAAAAAAGGTAGCAACTTGCTAATTACGCCAAAAAAAACACTTCAATTTTTTTGAAAGAGGTTAAAATAAAACCCTCAAACTTTCATAGGTGTCGATTTTTGGTAAGCCTACTATAGGTACTATATGTAAAATGACAAGTTGTGAGTAATTTTTACCGCGTTAACTATTTTTCAGTGGTGGTGAGACACTAGTTTGTCAAGGATGAGGATTACCTTAGATCGGGACTTTTTTAAGGTTCTGAGGGTTTTTTTCTGTGGTAAACAGAATTGTTTACCGTATTATTCAGTTAGCTCCAATACAAACTGTTTTTCTACAAGATCTTTGGTTGTAGGCAATACACGTTTCTTGTTGCTTTTCATTAGATCAAATAGTAAAAGATGGTTTCATATTCATGTGACGTTTGTCTAGAAATGGGTAATGATTATGTAGACTGTGCTACTTACAACGAGACATACATAATTGATGTTAAATGCTAAGTCATAATATAGAGATCTATCGAAACATTGACTGGTGTACTTGCAAGTTTTAAACATATAAAATAATACTAATGGTTGCAGTTAGAGTTGAGGAGATGAAAAAACTACAATAATGATAATATCAAAACTTAAAACTGTTGAGATATTTTATAATGGAGAATCTATATTCTCTGACATCTGCTTATCAGATCAAACGACTAACTACATATAGAATTGTACAAAAGTTTCTTTGAAGCTAGTTTTATGACCTATTTAAAGCAGATTTCTAAGAATTTTTTATGTGGATATAGTTGCTGTAACACAAATTCTTTGGAGACCTAGAGGTTTACTCGTTGATCAATTCGATTCTAGGGAGGATCTCATCAATGCAGTAATTACTTCTTCATTCATCCCAGGGTATATATTTTTTTCTTTTGCATTCGACTTATTTGCTTTATGGCATCACAAATGAACTAAAACATCTATCGTGTGCAGATATCTTGCACCAAGACCAGCAATTTTATTCCGAAATCGACTCTGTGTAGATGGTGGTTTGACTTTGTTTATGCCACCAACGTCTGCTGCTCGAACGGTAAACCTTGATCTGTTTTTCGTTGGTAGTAGTTAGGTATTGTAATAATTTTGTTTATTCGACCCATATACTTCTTTAGTTAAAATTATTCAACCTACTCCTTTTAAATGAAGTTATTCAACGTATTTAAGATGAAATATTATCCAAAGCAACCTATATATAAGTAAATGTGTTAAAAGGCCACCTCTACATGTCAGTATACACATGTAAATCAAGAATGTGATTACATAATTTTGGCACTTCAACGTTTTATATTTGCATTACAGATCCGTGTATGTGCATTTCCTGCCGGTCGTTTGGGATTGGAAGACATCGGAATCAGTCCTGACTGCAATCCTGATAATAGGGCGAGCGCCAGAGAGGTACAAAAACTTGGTTTTTCAACATGAAAACAATCTGATCCTAACGTTTTTCATAATACATGAGTGTGCAGTAGTACTAAACTACCAATGTTACAAAAACATGATTTGGATAAAGTATTAGCATTGCAAATAGATATTTTTTAACACTACAAATTATCACAAATGAAGTTTTAGGGTTCGTTGACGAATGGTTAAAACTTTTGTTTCATCAATACAGCTTTTCAATTGGGCGTTGGAGCCAGCAGCCGATTCAATTCTTGATAACCTCTTTGAGCTTGGATACATGGATGCAGCTGTCTGGGCTGAGTTAAACCCAGTCGAGGATTTGGTTCAGGAAGACAACCCGTTGGTTAGACAATGACTTGGGTTCACTTCGACTCTGGTGAGTCAAGACTACTCTTCGAGCTACAGCCATTGGTTAATCAAGTTCCAGAAGAAGGGTATTGATATCTCTGGACAGCATATTAGATATCAATCTTTCAATGCTTTCCACAATTAGGAAAATCAAGTGATCGTCTTTTCAAATAGTTCTACCTGACACTTTATTTCTACAAAACCAACATGCTTGTGAAAATTTCAAAACAACATACCAATAGGAGATTTTTACCTTTATTTTCCCACTGTTTCCCATTCAAATGTTTAAATGTCCCTATTTTGCAAGTATGTTGGTTTGTAGCATTATTTGTCAAATATACTGGTTTGAAATGTCGATTAGTGCCTAGAAATATAGTAAACAACAGTATTACTAAATTTACATGTTTTTTTTCACTCTTTGTAAAGTGGCGTTGATAAGGTGTATATGAAAAAGCAGAATTACCATTGATTACATGTTAATTGTGATGGTAAATACAATGATTGTTATAGGTTTGTACTTGGAACAGTTATACTTGTAACTTACATGCAGATATTGATTTTTAACATTCATTTTATTGCTTCAAATACAAATATAGAACAGTTTGATCAAATTTAAGCTTATATTGACATATTTCATTTGAGTTATGTTTGTTTGCCCAAAAACACAACTTTGACTTGCTTACACATGCTTAACTTTATTGAGAAGGCCACATGACCAAAGAAAACATATCTAAGTTAAGAATCCATAACTTTTGCAACTTACAAAAGCCATCCCTTATCTTTTCTATATTCTTTGAACACAACATATAATTTCCTGAACATTTCTCTAATTTTTACATCTTTATCCACACACTTCTTTCTATTTAATATTCTGCCATTCCAATCATGTCGTTGCTACCTCGTCGTCGTGTTATTGTCAATGGGAACCAAAGGATGAGAACGCATCATTATTATTGGTGTCGACGTTGTCAAAGAACATTTAGAACCAACTCAAATAACCTACCAGAAACTGTTTGCCCACGATGTCTAGGTATTATTCCTGATGAACTTGACATGCAACGTCCTAGGCTCATAACCAACATTGCATATATAGAACCAAATCTAGCTGAACAATTTATCGAGAACTTGGCTCTTCTATTTGACCCCCCAGAGCCACAACCACAATATATTGGACCACAAGGTCTAATTCACACTGCAACCGAACAAAATCTGGATCCCAATTTTATTTTCCAGGTAACAGGCTCTCAACCTTCACTTCTAGACGTTGGATCTCGTGATGTTCAAAATGCGGCTTTTGAGGAAGCAAATAATGTTTTCAATGAAGAAGAGAGCTCAAGACCACCACCTGCATCAAGTTCAGGCATTGAAGCCTTGCCGCTTGTGAGTATAACTTCTTCTCATTTGGTTAACGACACTCATTGCCCCGTTTGCAAAGATGAGTTTGAACTCGGTGAAGAAGTAAAAGAGCTACCTTGTAAACATTTCTATCATTCTGATTGTATCGTTCCATGGTTAAGCATGCATAATACATGCCCAGTGTGCCGATATGTGATACACGGCCTTTCAAACAACAATGACCAAACACATTATGAAGAGGCTTTTCCAAGAAATAATTTTGGAGACGATGTCAACATGAATCGAGGTCTAGAACATATAATCATGTCATGGCCTTTTAGAGCTTTCTCAAGATCAACACTTCGACACCCTAACTTTCTCGACAACAATAATACATCTTCTCTCATAGGTCCGTATATATACATCTTAAATTTAATTTTCCATTAGAATTCTATATATAATTCTGCTCCTCTGATGTTCTTGTATCATGTATGTTTGCAGATATAATTGGTGACACGCTTGGTTCAGTTTATGACTTCCTATTTAACTTGGTTTCACCTTTTAGAAATAATATGTATTAAGGCGCACGTCATGTGTCGATTGAACAAACAAAATTTAAATCTGGCGATGTATGTCATCAAATAAATTAACCTGTAATTATCAAACTTATGGAGAAGTTCATAATACTTAAAGTTCCATGTTCTTTGTTCTTTAAAATTTTTAGGTACGGTTTGACATATCCCATGTATGTAGTATACAACTCTGAGATCTGTATTTGGTGAACACATCTGCATAAAATAACAGCTTGATCATTTAACATAAAGAAACGTAGTCTCACGTCATGGGCAAGTTCTTATGAAAGGGTTGCGCCCTCTTGAATGTAACAGAAGTTGTCATATTCGTGTAAAGACATGTATACTAAGGGGTTGAGTAAGGATTTCCAGTTATATAAATGCAATGTGAAGTAATAAGCCATATACTAAATTGAGTTTTATATAACAAAGAGGCACATCACTTTTGCACAATGGTTTCTTTAGCTCAAAAACAACCAAACATAAGTTACACCTTTTGTTGTGACTGGATGGCATGGCATGGACACGTTAAACGTCTCGATTAGCCGCCATATAAAAGAACAATTCCCTTTGGGAGTCTGTCTTTCACAACGTGGAACATAAAGAGGCCTGCCACTGTTTGGCTTTGACCTTCTGGTTCATATACAATGTGTTTGTATTAACTTGTGTGTGTTTGCTTTTGTGTGTGTGTATGTATGTCAGTTGATATGGTTGAGTTATGACCCTCAGACAGAATTAGATACCGAAAAGTTCTACTGTAATTGGTAGCAAAACTGTAAGTCGGCATGTTTGTGTGCTATAATGTCCGGAGTGTCACAAGTGTAAAGAAGACGAATAGAGGCCAGTTTATGTGATGGAAAGAATTGGCTGCTGAAGCTGCAAAATCAAAAGAGAAAAAAGAGCATTAGGGTCCACTAAATGATCAAAATAACAGAATCTGCACAAGACATGGGGAACATTACATTTTATCTCCAACAGGTCAACTGGGTCAGAAGTTGCCTGAAGTGTACCCAAATGGTTACAAGTTACAACCCTTAAAATCAGTCTTCTAAGTTCTAACTATAGACTACTATTATTTTAGTAGTACACAGTACAGTTTCTGTTATCATGTATTAATTGTCTGTTTTGTTCTTAAAAAGATTGACAGAAAATGCTGCAGAGGAAACGCAACCCAACCCTACCCCATTTTCATCCTGTACTAGAGGAACTTTGAAATGAACATTTCTTCATAATCGACGCACATTCTTAAAAAAAGTGTTGTAATATTTCATGGTATGGACTTTATTTGATTGCTCCTAGATTTAGCCAAGTGACTAACATTGTCGAAAAGTTAAATGACGCGTAACCTTTTAGAACCTAAGAAATAAACATGTTGATTAATAAACATTTTAAAGCACGTAAAATAACACGGAACAATCAAATAAAGGGGAAAACGGAAGTCAAACCAACTCACTTAGGACAAATTTAACAGGTTTGATTTATAATCCATTTAACGGTGGAACCTTATTAATCACAGCAGTTGACCTTTTAGACATAATCATGATGTTAAAACAAAGATAACATATTCTAGCCATGTGCCACTCTTGTGGAGATTAGTTAGCACATTCCACCACTAAATCATGATATTCTAAAATTAAATATCATACTAATTAGCATGATGGTCCCCAGGCTTTAGGTCAACTAACAATCTTCAACATTTTAAGATTTGTTAGATAATTACCCATGTCATTAGATCTTTCAAGCTTTGAAAGTATATATTATTATAAATGCATTAAGGGTAAAGATGACATTCTGCATTATATTATAAACTGCATTATATATCATCTTAAAATGTATTTGTTTTGCTCGACGACAATTAATCATGTGACAGAAGGAACACCATAGCTGGTAAGTTCTCACCCTAGGTTTAAATTTAGGAGCCAGCTACAACCATAACAACAAAATAAGAGCGAAGAATATGGAAATAGTAACTTACAGGACATGGATAGTGAGACCGATGGTGGAGGTGCTGGTTTTTCTTGATCCCCGTTATCTTGGTCAGGACGTGAACCATAAGATACAAATGGAAAAGGAGGAAGATCAGGGGGCATTACTAACTTTTGATACATGGGTGGTGGACTAGTAGAATGATGACGTGGGACATACATTGGTGGTGGACTAGGCAAGGTCTTGAACCCACCACAAGAACGACCCAATGAAGGTGGAGGGGCATTTGGAAGAGGTGGTAAAGATGGTTCATGCCCATTTTGAGGGCTCGGTTGAGGTGATGAAATAGCTGGTGAGGGGGAAATAGTGGGTCCTGCAAAATCGTTTAGCACCGGAGATGGAGCAGGAGAAGGGGTAGAGGCATCAAGGGTATGATAAAGATACGAAGATAAACTGATTTCTTTTACTTTACCAAAAACTGAGTGATCCAGGCCAAGATTTCTTGCAGGGGGTGATCCTGTGATTGTTTGGGCCAATTGCTTTAATCTTAATGGCACAAGCTTGCCCAAATCTGACAGTATTGATGCTTGAACTGTAACCGGCGGATCTTTTGTTGAACCAGCTTTGTTGGTTACTTGCATATATACACTCTGGGAAAGAGTTGTAAGAAAACAGTTACAAAAAAAATTTGGGACAGTAAAAGTTGTTTCAAGCTATGTTTCTCAACCTATGTTGTAAGGATATCAGTGTTTGAATGTGAGTATATGATACATATATATTGATTTGCAAATCTAAAGTTAAATGATATGGTGGTGCAGTTATCATGTGTGTATATTAGTCTAAGAAGTGTTAAGCTTTGTGTTTTGGATTATCAGATTTTAATGTTAGGGTAACTATATTCTACTTATAATTATTTAGGGGTAAAAGAGTTTTGGATAGTTACCTATTTAGAATAAGGAACACACCTAAGTGATGACTAATGATCAAACTAGAGTTGAATAATAGCATGTTCATGTTTCAATAGCTATTATTAGTCATATATTATTTCGTTTATAAATAAGTGATCCAATTTTTAACAACATTTATGTGCGTTAATAGCATTTGGGGACCGATTTGAGTATCTTAGGACTGAACATAATGAAAGAAATGATTGATCAAAGATTGTACCTCATAAGGTTTTAGCTGCAACCCTGATTTTAGCTGTTCCTTTAGCTCATCAAAGTTGTCTTCTATCTCACGCACAGAATTAGCAAGCGAAAAATTGAAGAGGGCTTGTGTTAGCATCCACATGGATGCAGATTGCTTGGGGGGAATAACCGTGATCCCACCAGGAAACTTGAGAATGTCAAAAGAAGCTGGTTGACCAAAAATGGATGTTGTCAAAGTCAAGTTTGACCGTTGATTGAACAACTCAAGTAAAGATGATCTCAACACACTTAATGATACGGGATCTATTGTAGAATTCTTGGGATTAGAAAGAATGCCAAACACCACATGGGTCCAGTTAGATGCACTTGCTTTGTGCAAGGATAATATTGAAACCTGTAAAGCATAACGAATGTTAAGGATGATTTTCCTACAAGCGTAGTTTATTTGGGTAATGCGTCAAAATGGGTCCAGCGTGAAACAAATCCGTTTTAGCACATGTCAAAATGGGTTAACCCCCAAACACCTTTGTGTACAATTTTCAGAATTTTAATGCATTAGTTATGATAAAAAGGAACTTATTACAGTAATAATCTATGAATTAAACGATAACGAGGTTGTATGGATTAAATGTAGACTTTGAACCTATTTGAACCATTTGATCCAGTTTGAGATAAAATACGACCCATATGAACCCAGTCATAAGTAAACGGCTCAAAATTGCGACTTGAACAATATAGATAATTAAATTAGGCAAATGGTTCTTGTTAACAAACCTGTGTATTGGGAACTCCAATTTCCGTGTAAATATCATACTCTAGTCTTGTGATCTGAGGAAGAAGATATGAAACGGGCTTTTGTAATCTGAAGTATGCTTGTATTCTGGCTGCAATAACAAATAAAAGTTGTCTCAAGACATAGCTATAAACAAAGCTTTTGGTCAAAACATAATAGTTGATTCAGTTAGTTTATATTTTGCTATATCACTACAAATAGATTGGTATATTATTTACAATAATTACCGACAGGTCTTTGCTCTATGACTGCTCAGGTTTTTTTTTTTTTTTTTTTTTTTTTTTTTTTTTTTTTAAATCTCGTCATAATTGTCAAATGATTGTCATTTGAAAAATATTATCCATCGGAGTTTTACATGTAAGAGCTCAAGTGTGCCAATAAAGAAATCAAAAGACAACCTTTTTAGATGTTCAAAAACAAAATAACTTTCAATTCTTATTGGAAAACTTGTGTTTCAGTTCTTATGCTCAAGTGCCTTAAAGTGACGACAAAGATCTCAATTTTTGTGCTCGGCAAGTATATGAAAAGTTAGATCAATAATAGATATTAACACGTTTTGGTTTTCATAGCCAACAAAATCACTTGAATAAACATATAGATCGACAATTAAATATCTTTGCTCAAAACATTGAATATCACAGAAATAGTTCCAGATCATCACCTAACCATCAAATCAGAAATCAGAAATCATTAAGTTTTATTTAAGCAAAACAACAACTATCAATATCCATCCATCTACCAGTTCATGCAACTTTAATAAATAAACATATTACTGTTTCAAATCAACATCAACAATTTTTTTTTTTTTTTTTTTTTTTTTTTTTTTTTTTTTTTTTTTTTTTTTACGTTTTGGGATGAGTAGATCCAATCTCCACACAAATAAACAATTTTAACCATCCCTTGTTTTAACAGAATATATAAAACAATAAAACTTTATAGCCAACATCCAATGATCATATACAAAAGAACACCATGATCATGACTCGTAGTAACCCAATTTCTCATTTTAGCATAACACATACAGCGGCTGACCCAGGATTAAACACTATCATATGCATTCCATCAAAACTCGTAATAAATTTTTTTTTGAATATGGTGCATTTCATATTATACAACTTTTTACGTTAGTTACACTATGCGGAAAAAAATCATGTGTTCATCGGATGCCAGAACCAACCCTAAGTTCGCCACTGTGACAACATAATTTTAAAAAGCTTACTTTTTTCAATGATTACCAGCTTTAAACTGAAAATTTGGACCTTCAAGTTTTCGCAATACTAAATCATTTTATCGAAAATGTTGATAATTTATCCCTCATTCTCACTTTCTATTTTTGTTACATAAGTATCTTTAATTGGGCAATTGGACTATATCTACTTAACACATATAATCGAAACAACATTGAATGCCATCCAAGATTAAGCTTGTTGACGATTAAAAGGAGCCTCAAGTCCCTCAAGATCCAATTATTTATAACATTAACAAAAACAAGAAAATAAAAAAAAAAAAAAATAAAAAAAAAAAAAAAAAAAAAAAAAAAAAAAAAAAAAAAAAAAAAAAAAAAAAAAAAAAAAAAAAAAAAAAAAAGAAGACATACCACTTTTCTTGATTTCAAGTTTAGCATCAAACCCAAGTTGCCTATGATGCAAATGCAAGACTGAGAAAACACCAACAAGTAATACACAAACACTAAGCAGCAAAACAAATACACATTTGAAACTCAACAAATGACCAATTCTTGAACAACCCACAAACCAAAATGACCCATTTTGATCACTTTCTTGGTTTTGAATGTGATCTTGGTTATGAACTGGTAATTGGGATTTACCCATTTGTAAAAAGCATCAATTTGGTAAGTGGTTTTTTTTTATGGGAATTTTATTGGGTTTGAAGGTACACATAGTATGTATGTGTTTGTGTGTTTGGCACAACTGTAACTAGAACTGAGATGGAAGCATCTAATTTGTACAACTACAACTATTTTTCTGTTTTTTTATTGGTTTCAAATTCTTATAACATGTGTGGTGTTGGAAGTTGTCATGTTATAAAGACTACCCTTGTTTTTGTTTATGTTTATGTTGTAGTTTCTAACCTTGAACTTTTTATTGGTGATTCTATAAATGTTTTGGTTAGTTAATATGTTTTACTTCCTCCGTCTTAATTTTTTTGTCATGTTTTGACATTTTAAAGTTTTTTTTTATTCAACTTTAATCTTAAGTACTTTTGTTTGTGTTATATAATAATTAATAAAAATTATAAAATGACATGTAAAACTCAATCTATTAATATATTTTTTATCGAGTATTTCAAATAGTTAAAACTGGCCAAATAAATTGAAACAAAAGGAGTAATTAAAGCATCTACAATGGTGGATCTTTTAAATAGGTTTATTACATGTCAAATCATTAATTTATAAATAATAAACCTATTACCACTATGTATAAACCTTTTATAATTATATCAAATATTCAACCATAACACATGCATTAAATTATGAAAAGGTCTAGGATCTTGGACCTCTTCATGCAACATAGATATAAACCACAAACTCACTATGGTTGAAACAAAAAATAAACCTTTTCATAGCTTTTAGACCTTTTTATAAACTTCTTATAGTGAATGCCCTTATTTGTAGTGACTTTAAATCTTGTTTATAACAACTTAATGGATATAAATGTGGGCTCAAAATACTTATTCATAGTTAATTGGTAGACATAGAAATTTATCTCTCTCTCAATTAAGTGGCTAATTAAGACACTCAAAACTATCCACTTAATTTAGTAAACAATCTCTAAATCAAGAACTCTAAATTACAATATTTTTGGATAAAATAAATTTCATATATAATTTTCTTACCTACACTTCCTGTGTATGTTTGAGTTTTTTATAACAAACCAAACAAATAAAGAGGCGGATATGGAATTTATATGAAAAATATGTGTGCAACATGCAGTGAACCCCAAAACTTAAGTGGCAAATAAGTGAAAAACCACCTGTCTTATTTTAATCATCATAGCCAACGCCTTGGCTCGGCGCCTGAACAGTGCTGACTCGAGCCACGGCTCCACAATACACCAAAGTCATCCTCCTCCTTGCAGCCACTGTCCTACTGGCGACTTCACAATAATACCGGCTCCCAAGCTCAACTTTAACAAATGTTATATAGTATAATATTTGTGTTGCTTATATGATATGTAGTGTGGAACCGTGCAATTTTTTTACAATATTGATATGACCTTCAAAATAAAGGTTGTATATAAGTAGAGTTATAGAAATAGATACATATTTAAGTTAAAGCAAACATTTTTATATGATGGTTTGTGAATATGAATAACTTATTTGATAAAAAAAATCCGTTAAAATGTGATACCGGTAAATTTATTATTTGTACCACCTTGCTAAAGTAAAAATATCGTATTCCAGCAGTTATCAGAGATTCATATTGTTACATTGTGTCGCAACTTGAAAAATAAGATGTTTTTCTTTGATACGGATATCAAAGGCAAATAAATAGGTACTTGTGTTCGTATTGAAATATGTGAAAAACTAGAAGGGGGGTTAAATAGTTCTACCTCTTTTTCGTTTTATAAAATGTTTGTTTCAAAATCTTCAATTAGAGTTTATTATGAAAACAATATATAATCAATATGATCAATTATATATGTGTGCTTTTGAGTTTGTTTTCAAAACTTAGTTTTATGAATAGAGCTTTGGTTGATCTTTATGTGAATATGTGTTCCTTTTAAAATCTTAAAACGTTTTGTATCAAATCATCTATTCGGTTAAACTCAATATGAGGAGTATGAATAATAATCTATTAGATCATATCATATAGTTATACACACCATTACAATATTAACTTGTAACTATAACACAATCAATCATCATGACAATATAAGCAACA
>LBNU01032195.1:174607-196313 GCA_014162995.1 Artemisia annua | reverse complement strand
TGACGGCGTCAAGCTTGGATGTGACGCCGTCAAGCCTTGATAAGCCAGAATGGATTTTGGGAGATTAAAGGGGGACGGCGTCAAGAAGGCCATCAAGAAACCCTAAGCACGGCGAGGTGACGGCGTCAAGGCTACAACGTGACGTCGTCAGATCTGTTTTCCTATATATATTCTCATAATTTTTAGTCATTAGTGTGGAACTTTTTAGGGAGAAACCCTAGACGAATTTTAGCAGCTTTTTCAAGGTTTTTCACCTTGAGATCTTCCATGTTACATTGAAGATAAGTAATCAATTAATCATTCAATATGTCTATGTGTTGTTTGATTCTTTCTTGTTCTTGTCTTTTGTTTAACATGCTAGGCTAGGTTTTCTTCGTGTTTGCTTAGATCTAATGAAACCTAACTATTGATTATTGATTGAATGGTGTGTTATTGATTGTATTGGATGAATGTTTATCGATGTTAGGCTTAAGAAAACTGGCAGACTTCCAATTGGAAACATGCTTGAACGTCTTAAGAAACATGAACCAAGGTGTACTAAGGTTATTTGATTGTATTTAATGCATGAGCGAATTCTAGTGATCCCATGTTAGGAACTTCTTAGCCGGCTCGACATAGGAGTGAAGTAGGAGCTTATAGAGTTGGGGAAGTCCGTACACACCCCCACGACTGGTATTAAGGAATACAATCCGTCATCCACGCAATTAATACACACTAATCAATCGGTAAAAGATAGTTAGAGAGTAAGGAAATCTAAGTAAACACACTTCTCTCCATATATTTTTCACAAACATTTACTTTCTTGTTATTTTATTTTATTTGCATTAGTAGTTATTTGGGTTAGTTGACTAGCAACTAATTCCGCCCACTCCTTCAAACCCGAGATTTTACTTGCTTTCCTAAAAATATAAAAATACAAAAAGAATCTTCCCTCACCCCTAGACCTATTAGAGTAGTTTTTCAATCCTAACAACACTATTCCTCTAGAGAATGATCAATCCCCCGGTACTTGCCACTACACTATACTACATCGGTCAGGTACACTGCCTGGTGGGGATTGCAAGCTTCTCAAGATCCCTTGAGAAGTAAAACCTTTTTGCAAGGGTGCAATCTCACGCATCAAAGTTTTTGGCGCCGCTGCCGGGGAATAGTTATTGTTTAGGTTGAATCTTTATTTTATTAGGTCTACTCACTAGATTCCTTTCTAGTGAGATTTTTATTTTATTTTTCTAGGTTTTTCTTTAGTCTATCTCTTTCTTTGTGTTTTTGTTCATAGTAACTTGTCCATTATTTATTCCGTTGGCCATTATGGAAAGCGCGAACCCACCCCTCACACCCGACAAAGTAGCGTCATTGCGATACCAAATCGAAAGTGAAATTAGAGAGCTTAGAGAGCTCAATAGTTTTATTGATGCTCAATTAGATCATGCACTTAATGACCTAGCAGGCACCATATACGCATGCAAGGACTTAGAATATGATGATCTTAAGAATTCCGGAAGTTTAGAGGAAAGGGAAGATGAGAGAGTAGGTGATGAATATTTTAATCTTTACCCCACTAAGGAAGAGATCGCCTATTACCATAACATAATCGATAACCCTCGCTCTCCCTTCGCTAAAATTGATCTAAAGATAAAAAGAGGTGACCCTAGGAACGTAAAGATACCATGCTTCATAGGATATAGATACGTTGATCACGCTTACATTAATTTTGAATCCCCAATCAACGTCATGTATTCAAGTGTCTATCATGATATAGTGAATAAGAAGCTTACCCCTAGGAAAGACCCCAACTACCCCGGTGGAGTTTGTAATTTTGTCGGGAGAATTAGAGATTTACATGTCTTAGTTGGGAACTTTACTATGATCCTGACTGTTACGAATTGTTGAAAGATCTGGCGAGTGCTGTATAGACTGTAGCTTATCCCATGTCATATTAGGTAACGCTTTCATAGAGGATCAAGTTGAGTTACCGATGAAGTGAGGGACAATCAATTTTCACCAAATGAATGAAACCGATGGGATTACTTATATGAATGCTAAAATAGGATGAAGGAATTTCGTTTTGGTGCCCAGACTAAGTAAAGATAACATGTGTGCAATGAGGATATTAGATGATGAAGACACAGAGAAGGGCATGGATTATGTGTGGGAAAACGGACCTCTACTATCAAGGATTGCTGACCTCGGAGGCCCTCAAGTATAGGTTGATAAAGAGGCTTGCCATAAGATTGTAGGGCGATTGGAACAAAAGGTGGTTGAGCCTTTTACCAAAGGGTATGTTGCAATCGAGTCCGGAAATCTGCAAGACATGTTGCTTAATATGATCTGAGAGAACGTCACCATGATGGGCGTCGCGTAATAGAGCCCGTGACTTTGAAGATCTAGCTAACAAGAACGCGTTAATAAGAAAAGCGCTTCTTGGGAGGCAACCAGCTTGTATGGTTTTAATTTGGTTTGTTTGGTTTGGTTTTATTTGCTTCCGTATGTATGTTGTAATTTTTACTTCTGTTATTGATTCATCCGCTTCGAACTAACTTGTGAAAATGCTTTATTTGCCTTTTAACTTCGATCTGTAACTAATAATACAGTATTCTTGCAAAAGATACAAGTGCTAAGGGAATCCAATCTTTATATAGAACAAATGAACATTGGAATCATAAACAATATTAAATTGAATACATCAATTAGTAATTGTTGTGAGTCAAATGCTTGTACGAGTCAGTAATGGGATATTTTGCAGGTTCCCCAGGAAGTAAGAATTGAGTTTTCAAGAATTTTCCGGAAACTTTAACATGAAAATCTGTCAGATCACCTCTGACGCCGTCAGGCCCTAGTCTGACGGCGTCAAGCCTCTTGTTTCCTGGATTTTTGAAAAGTTTTGTTTTCTTCCGGAATCATAAAATGCTTTTATAAAGACTAATCTAACTTATAAACTCCAGGAATCTGCAAATATTCATGTCCACAAGCATTATACTCCCTATAACATGATTTATGCCCGCCTGATGTTATTGCAGGGTTTTGTGTTTGTTTCCAGGTTTAACAGGGTTATTTTTGACCAATAAGATGATATTATATTTCGGCAAAGGCAAGCTTTGAGCAATTCATTTGTTGGAAGAAGATCTAAACCATGTTACCACTTTAGTCCACCGGAGCGAATCAGGGGAGTATCTTGATTCATGTCTTTACCGTTATTTACTTTTACAGTCTTGTTTTTGAACATTGGGCGACATATGGTTCATCTTAAGTGTAAGGGGGGGGGGTAAATTATGACTCACCTCAGAGAATGCAATTACGCTTGATTTTGTGTTGTGTTAATGGTAGCGATATGTGAATAAAACTGAGAGAATACCTGTTAGGCGTAATTTAGTGCAAAGTTAAAATGTTTTACACATATATACGATGAAACTTTGGTCTTAATGAGGCGTCTCATGGATAGGAGTTATTATGACTAGCACAAAAACGTAACCCCATTTTTAAAAAAAGTTCACCCCAAATGTGAGGTTCGCCCCTAGTATTGGTAGGAAAAGCATTTATGCTATGATTGCTGTACCCGGTAGCACTTAGATTACTAGATTGCGTAGGACCATCCCGAATCCACAAGTGAGACTAACAGTTCCGTGTAGTTAGATTCGTACTACACCTGATAAGAGGAATTAGGATTTAACCTTGTTTTAACACCTGTGTTTTTGTTATAATTATCTTTGGCTACATCGGTCAATAATTCCCCACCCTTGCTTTGTACCATTTTTGGTACACATACCGCCTAAGTACACCTCCCAGACCTGATCTTTCGTTTCTAACTTTAAGCTTCATACTTTAAGGAAGATTCTGTACACCGACTTAAATGTACATCCCAAATCGCCTTAGCTACCTTGTATGCACTCACCTTTAGGCATTATTGTGACAACATTTGTTAAACCCTTAGTTAGTTATCGTAATGTTGTGGAAAACTAGAAGGGGGTTGAATAGTTTACCCCGTTTTAGTTTAATTATTTTTGAAACTTTCGTAAATTCACAACGATAATGAACACAAAAGCACAATACGACAATAGCAAGTACTAAGGGACAGAAACGATCAAACCATAACACGATTGTTTATCGTGGATTCGCTAGCAAGGAACTCTATTTTCTTGCACTAGTCCACGCGCCCGAGTATCCAACTCGAGAGTGTCTTTCACGTATCCAACAAGCTCCTTTATCCGGGGAGAAACTTACAGCGCATCACTCGAGGGCCGCGGGTTACCACGTTTACCGGACACTGAAGCTAGATGTCGAGTTTTTACCAAAGGTACAACCCACTCCCGTTTGGTTCTTTTACAAGGTAAACCACACTCCGTCACACTACTGTAATTTTAAGGCCTAAAATACTAACCGATCACAACTATAAACACACAATCAAATGAATTGTAAACTACACAAAGTCTACACGATGCTAAGCTAACAAGTCTTTGCAACGTTGAGTTGAATACTTGTAACTTTAATATGTACTTGATGAAATTTTTTGGCTACAAAAGAATTTCACAACAATGAGATTTAAAGGTTAGATGAAGATATGAATGTATGTGCAAATATATGATGAGAAGTGATAAAAAAAAATGCTAGCAAATGGTTTGGTATTTATAGGCAAAACAACCATCAAGCTCTGGCGGATATGCGGAACCTCAGAAGGGTCCGCCCGTGTACCACGAGGTTCCTCCAGGTCTGACAGTGTTGTTTTGTCATAACTTGCCAAACCATCCAAATCACATCACATAAATACTTGTCAAACACAAAACTTGTGTAAGAAACCTATGGAGAGTCAAACACACAAACCTTGTGTAAGAGATCTATGTGTTAGTCACACACACAATCTTTCCATAAAATGTATGATGACAAAACTTATCCATAAATGGGATGTGCAATTTCTATTTTAAGAAATAATGAAAAATGTGTGTTTAATATGAAATGTAAATGTAGCAAAAATCTAGTTATGCAAGACTTTTAAAACTAAAATCATGTTTTACTAAAAACAAAAGTTTACACTTTGTCATTAACAAAACTTAGCAAAGATCGTAAAATATAAATAACGTTTTTAGGCAATATTTGTATTAACATAATTGATTACATGGTTGCTAAGTCGAGTCATATCCTTGTACATATTATTTTGGGACGATTGGGACTCATGGGTAAAGTACCAGTGTAATGGAGTAATGGGGAAGAACAACATTATTACCTCCATATGTGCTAAATATTTTAAAAAAGTACTCCAAGTGTTTCGATTATCTTAATTCGAGTCATTAGAATAGTTATTTGTAAAGTATGTAAAAGTTCAAGTGTAAGGGAAGAACCGAGGACCCTATGATGTATTATTTTGGATGGTAGGGTAAGAGTGTATGAAAAAAAATCGAAAAAAATCAAGAAAAAAACAAAAAAAATGAGAAAAAGAAAAGTAGAAAAAACATACGGACTACCATCCCGTTTCTTTCTTTGTTTATTTTATATTAGCGTTAGTCGAGTCTAGTCTTGGCTTAGCAACGCCATATTGTACATGTGATTAATCAAGATCTTTAACTCGCCACCAATAAAATATCCCTTATCCACCAAAACCATGTTTATCATATCCCTACACCTCATTACAACCCATTTGTAAAGCCCTCTTTGATAGTTTATCTTAGGTGCTTACGCCTAGTGGAGAAGGTTTTCGATCCTTTCCCAAGCCTATGGTAATCTATTTGCTATGACAGGTAGTGAGAGATATTGTTCATTTTCATTTATGAGATATAATTCTATGACACCTGAGAGATGTGAGTATCTAAACACTACTTGTGAGGTGCTAGTATGTAATCTCCGTGCTTATTATGATTAAAGTGGAACGAGTATTTGTTGTAATTACTTTTATATTAGTGTTAAATGACCCCTAACTTGTATTTTGATTAGAATAAAAGCGCATTTACTTGAGGACAAGAAAATCTCAAGTGCAAGGGTATTTGATAAGGCGAAAAGTGTACCGCTTTTGAGGGGTCATTTAAGCCCGAATTCGTATTTATTTGATCAAATATTGCCCTAAATCGTTCCTTTTGTCATTTTAGGCACTTTGGAGAAGAAATCTGTTGAATACTAGATAAGCACAAAACACATATTGTTCCTTGTGGTTTGGTTCGTTTACAAGCAAGAAAGAAATGTAGAGAGAGATAGTTAGAGAGAGAAAGAGGATGAAGCCTTGAGAGAAAACCAAAAAAAAAAGAAAATAGATTATAAGAAGGCTTGCCCTCTCCAAGGATGGAGAGGGCTTTTATATGTACATAAGTTTTTGCCACTTGGGCTGCGGATCAAGCATACAGTAGGTAAAGACCCGTCCTTCTTCCGCGAATACTAACTACTTCTAATCTACGTTTTACTAACTATTATAAATACTACGAGCTAAACAATGCTTAATCGTATCTGGGGTGACCGAATCTTTCTTATACAAAAATCGTATTCCTAACAATCTCCCCCTAAGGGAGGTCACCCCGAAATTAAATCTTGAATTCTTGCATTGAGATCTTTGTAGATTCTTTTGTAGCTCGTAGTTGTTGATTCTTCATTGATAAAGGACTCAAGATGACTTCCTTGATGTATAGGATGATCTTTGACTTTGCTCTTTTGCTCATCATTCAAATAATTAGCTTCAAGTCATCTTTGATTGGATGTGTCTCTTTGTGATGTTGTGATTATCTTTGTGTTGTCATGCTTACACTTTGCTGGATCATGATCTTCTGCATCAGAGTTGTGGTAGCATAGTTGAAGCCCATTAATTAATCATGATATTTTACATTTGATGTTGAAGTGTAAGCATGAGATGATGAATCTGCATCTTTTCCGCAATCGGCATCAATCGTCAACTTCTTGGTCTTTGGTGGGAATACGCCTTTCCAACATGCCCATACATCTTAGTTGAGTAGATTTCCATGGTTGAACAGTTCTGACGGCTCCTTTTAGATGTTGGTATGAGCATGTGGAACTAGAGTGATGGTGGTGTACATGATAAGTATGGTATGTTGAGCTGCATAAAACTTGGTTAGTAATAAACATACCGGCACTTACAAGTTCGGACTTCGAGATCGTCAACAGCATAGTGTGAAGACTTTCTCTAATCCTTACCAAGGCCGTTCCTAATCGGATGCCCCCGAAAGGGCTTTCACTGACATACCGAAGTACACCAACGATTAGGTGAGTCGCTGGAGATCACCCCACGACTGTAGACCTTTTGGAACACCACCGAACACACTAAGCGTAACCCACAAGAGATTACCGAAGTGACCTGCTGTCAGGGCTGTTTGATGTTGACCCTGGCAGGAGTTTCCACTCAATCACTGGGAAATACTTATGTATATTCCCTCATAAGTGTTCTTGGCAGATTGCTAAGATCTGCGTAGGACTCAAAATATTACATCTGGTGTCCTTAATGTTGAACAACCAGTGTAGAAGTATCAAGTGTTCCTATGAGATCTTTTGATGCATCTCTTGGCTCTAGACTCGATAAGTGCACATTGGTTATCCTATGCGGAGACTAGGGAGGGGTCTCCTGTTTCAATATCAACTAGCTCTAAGAGACAAGTCGATAGTTTACACCGGTTCCCCGTGAGAATGAAACAAGCTCTTTTAAGAGAACTTGAGTGGCTGGAAGGTTTAGTGCAGTGCGTCACTGGGTCCATGACGTCTTTTCTTCAATACCGATGTTACCTTGGTAACAATCAGTAGCATATGAATTGAACCCGGTTTCTGCCCTAAGGTTGAATAATTGGAGGGCTATTTCTTTTCACCCTTTCTCATTTCATTTCTTTTTAATTCTTCAACCCCTTCAGTGCTTACCGAGACTTCATTACTAGAACCTTGTTGGGTTTGTTCCAGTCCTAGCTCAGTCTCAGTCGGCACTCTTCCCTTTCTCACTTTTCTCCTTTTTTCAATCATTCCTAAGGACTTCTAATCTATCTATTGGATTGTCCCTGGGAAGATCCCTCCGGTTCTGGTGGATCATGGGAACATATACCTAACCTTACCATCCTTATAACTCCATGCATTAAATTAAAGTGGTCGGTCTTTTGGTATTTTTCCATAATCGCCATATAACCAAATCATTGAAAATTCTCTCAAAGTGTTTATGATTCAGAAACACATTTTGTTAACACTTTGAGAGTTTTATCATTTTTCAAATGCTCCCCCTTAACATGTGCTCATAGGTTTAAGAAAGAAATTTGCACATGTCGGGGTGAGTTGCACTTATTTGAATTGATCTACTCTTAATAGACATATACCCTAGGGACACGTTTGCGTTGCTTAGTTAAAGGGATTCATTATCAGCTTTTAGGTGATAACTAGCCCTAATAACTAACTTGAAGTTGTTAACATTCCTTAAAAAAGGAAGTTAGACCCGTCAAAGTATACATCTAAGAAGAGTTTCTCGAAATGGTACTTTCTACTTAGACCAGTCCTCTTCGAGACACGTTTACATCACTGGTTAGACCAGCTTGAAATTATTACCCGGCCAGGACTAGTCTTTTCGATTCATGATGTTTCATGTTTCGTCAATTCATGAGTCAAATCTGAGTCATAATCGATTAACGGTTTCTACTTATTATTGTAAAACCACGTGAAAGACTCTTAGCCACTTGCTCCCCCTCAATATGTGCACATTGATTGATTCAATTTGAAAGTTTTAAAAACTTTGGCACATACAGGTGAGCTTTCATTTGAGATCATTAATTTACCATTTAATCACTTGCTCCCCCTCAATATGTGCTTTGATTGACATTCAAAAACTCTAAAAATTTTAGCACATACGGGAGAGCGAATCTTTTTAGTCCAACAATATTCTTTTGAGTCCAAAAACATCACATTTAAATCAGTCTTCATATTTAAATCACATTCTCTCCCCCGATCATAAAATTTCAAATCTTTTGAGATTTTGTGATCCCAATTGATTTAAATGATTTTCGAAGAAACTTTGGAGAGAAATGTGATAAAAGTTTAAACGTTTACTGATTTTGAGACACTTTTTGTTGATCATTGCTGTTGGTGCACAAAGTTTTTAAAGGTGCAGAAATTTTGAGCAAATACGCTCCCCCTCAATTAATGACCTGTTTTCAATTTTAACGTTTAGTAGTCATTAAGTTGAGCGGCAAGGTATTTGAGAAAATTTAAGCCCGATAGCCACCTTGTAAACCACAAAATCTCTTTTGAAGAATTTTAGAAGAAAGAGATTTTGGGATGAAAGAAGACTTCTCTTCTTTTACTAGAAAGGTTGCACTGAAGCGTACAACATTTCGGATTATCCGCACACATTGAAAAACTTAAGACATCAAAACATTATATATTTAAAAAATATTAAGAGTTTACAAATTGTCATATTACATCACCCCAAATAAGGTAAAGCTGGGTGATAACCAAAATCCAGCTCGATGCTTCATTCTGTTCTTTGGAGAAGCATGTAGTCACCCTCACGAACTCTGCCTCCCACATAGCACTCTAGACTGCGGTAGATTCTTCTCATATTCATGCGGTGACGAATGGCCTTTAGGAATTCAAGGTTCATCTTCAAGTCATGATCAGTCCATTGGATTGTGTATCTTCCGGGCCTAGTCGAATAGACCTGATATTCTTTCACGCGGAAGTCTAGTGCCTCATCAACCATTTCCAACGTCCCATCACTGAACTTGTGCAATTCATCACTACGCATAACCACACGAACGTTGTACTTGTCTCTGTACACCACAGCTTTTGGAGAGTTAATGACGGTGAAATCTGCTACTGGTTCCAAGTTACCAATCTCCCATTGCGGCTTGGTGAGGTTCAGTTGTGTCTGGTAGCTTTCAATCCCAAGCTGTAGGTCTTCAACTCGCTTCCTTATGACTAGACCTCTCATCCAGTGAAGAACAGCAAATGCAAGTGTCTTCTTTTCATTTGGTGGTAGATGATGCAATTTTCCTTAGATGTGCAGTAGATACAGGTCTTCAAAGTCATTGGCCCGGAGATGTTTAAAGTCACCTTCACTGATCTCGTAGTCCCTCAGATCCGCACGTCGAAGAACAATGGACTTCAGGTAGTCGTATCCATAGATGGAGTGAATCTTGACACTTACTACACTGATGATCTGAAGAGGCAAACGGACAAACTTCTTGTCACCTTTGGCTTTGAATCTCTCAACGTAGAATTCCTGCTTCTTAAACCACCAATGTGATATGCCCAAAGCTGCTGGAAGATCATACTCACACTCTTTATCAATCCACATTGCATCCGGTACCATCTGTTCCANNNNGTAGTCGTATCCATAGATGGAGTGAATCTTGACACTTACTACACTGATGATCTGAAGAGGCAAACGGACAAACTTCTTGTCACCTTTGGCTTTGAATCTCTCAACGTAGAATTCCTGCTTCTTAAACCACCAATGTGATATGCCCAAAGCTGCTGGAAGATCATACTCACACTCTTTATCAATCCACATTGCATCCGGTACCATCTGTTCCAAACCATTGTCATAGTAGCGAGCCGCCTTCATCTTGGTGATGGATAGGGCATACTTGCGTTGCTTATTTCCAAACCTAAGATATTCAAGATCTTTGTTGAAGAAGAAGTTGGCCTGAATAGTGACGTGCCCTGGAGACCCACCCAATGGCAGTGGTTTGCTGTAGCCATGTTGAGTAACTTCTTCATTGACTTGATCGTTGAACAGCTTGTGGCATTCTTCCATTTGGAACTGAAGATGAGTCACGTCAGGATGAAAGACCTTGACTAGGTTGTATGCCGGGCCTTCCAGATCTTTCTGAGTCAATTTGCTTATTCCTCGCTCCTTGCAGAACCATGCAATAAACGACCCCATATCTCCGGTTTGTGAGAGCAAGGAGTTATCAGCTGGAGGAACGAAGATGTTGGCAATTGCATTGACCCAGTTATTGTTAGAGACTGGCTGATCTGATGGTGACACTGACCAGGTCGGCTCAGTTGTTGGTAGCTTAGCGGTCTTTGGCCTGATACAAGCTTGCAGCTCTTCTTTGGAAAGTTTGACATGAGGAGCGTCATCAGATCTGGAGATTGATTCCCACCATTCATCCTTTTGAGATATGTGGGATGTGGAAGCATCATCTTCATCATCGTCTGAATCTTCTGCAGTATGAGACACAACCGATTCTTCATTAATCACTTGATCGGTATGAGCTGGTGAGATCATACTGGCTCTTCCAATGTCGATAGTAGTCCATGTTGCATGTGTTGCGAGTGGAGTTTGCTTTGATGATGATGATGTTTTGTCAGATCGTTTGGGCGGTGACTTCCTTGATGAAGAGGGTGGTGGTGGTGGCATTGACATAGTTCCAAAGCTTCCAGACTGTCTTGAAGGACCTGAGGGTCCAGATGACCCAGGAGGTGGAGGCGGTGGTGGATATGAAGGAGGATGTTGGTGATGACCTTGTTGTTTCCTTTTTCTCTTCCTTTCCTTCTCCATATCACGATGATGTTGTTCAGCATTATCTTGAAGGATTGAACCCTCAAGAGCCTCATACAGCTTACGGTGTGCCTCATGACCCTGGTATTGCATATTCTCTAACATACGCTCTTGTAAGATCAGCTTCATGCCGAATGTAGAGAGATCTTTGAACCTTGATCTGAGAGGAGCTTCCATGGCATAGCTTACAGCTTCCTGAACCTGATCTTTGATGGTCTCAGTGATGAGACAATCAATATTGATTTGTTCTAGTTTGCGTAGTCTGTCATCGTGATATTTTAGGGTTTGAGATAGGTTGAGCTGTTGAACACTTTTGATGTCTTTAGCATGAGCTGACAGTCTCTCATTGATCGTTAGGTTCTCTTCGACCACGTTAGCTGCCATTTGGAGTATATCATCTACTTGGGTTGCTAGACTTTCCAAGGTGACCGTATGAGTTGGAGTAGTAGAGATTGTAGTTGCTTCTGTGGTGATTGGAGGTGTGGGACCCACAGCTTTGGTTGTTTCTGTAGGCGTTGGAATTGGCACTGTAGAAGCAGGAGTGATCGATGTGTCTTGTTGAACAGGGACATCGACCATAGAGATTGCTTCTTCATGTTCTTCACCTGATTTGTCTGCCTCTGATTCTGAGGGTTTATCAACCAAGAACTGGTCACCATATGCTTCAAAGTTCTTGTAGGATGCCAGGGTACCTGTAGAGCTATCTGGTTCCACAGCAATCTTTTGGTCATCAGATTTCATCTTGAGAGTATCTTTTACCTCAGGATATACATTAGAAACAAAATCAGAGTGAAAGGTCTCTAATGGTATTTCAGTAGCTCCTACCAACTCCTGATGAGGCTTATCACTGGACTCTTCTTCTGCCTGTGCTGTAAAGCTTTCCAGTTTAGGTGATTGATGAGTTTTGGAGTCAGTTTCACTTGATTCTCCCGTCTGTTCAAGACTTAGCTAGGGATTTAGAGACGGTCTTTTCAGCAGATGGTTCGGGAGACCTTCTCTTGAGAATGTATTGGGAAGCTGCAGATTTGGGTTCTGGGGATGAGATCTTTAACAGTGTGTGAGCAGCCTGCTCCTCAACAATGACATCTTTGCCTTTGCCCTCAACATGTGGTACTTGTGGCAGTTTCCCAGCTTCGGGTTCTTTGATGCTCACACCCCCGACTAGATGGCTTGATGACTTCCCTGCTTCGGCCAGACTTTCTTCAACTGCCCTTTGTACCATCATTTCTTCAACATTAAGAGTATCTTAAGGTTCTTGACAGACATCTCTTAGCGTTTCCTTTGTTCTGGTTTTCTTAGAACCCTTATCTTTGCTCTTGCTGACTTGTCTGGAAGACTCAGATTGGCTTTGCGCTTTTTCGATCTTGATTTGTCAGATTGGGTGTGTGTTGTTTCTTCACTGGCAGATGCAATTTGACTTGCTTGCAGCAGTTCCACATATTTGTTGTAGTAAGGAGCTTCCAGGATTTGTTTTGTGAGCAATGGTCCGGGAATGGCCATGCTGAAGATTATGTTGGAGGTGCCCCTGACGTATTTTAGGAAGCCTACTGAATTTTCATCTTCAGACTGATGGAGTGGTGAGCCGGTTCTGGTTGGAAAGCGAAGTGTGCGTTGTAGGGAAGAAATGATGAGCTTGGTAAATCTGATGCTGGAAATGAGAAGTCTAGAAGATTTCTTTTTGCTGTCTCTGTTAGCAGCCAGTTTTGCCTTGTCTTCCAGAAAAGAATGAATGGAGTGAGTGAATTCTTCCCATATTCTTTCGACAAAGTCAATGTTTTTCTGGTTTACAATTCCCCAAAGTATCTGAAGGGCTGGAGCTCTGAGTCTTTCATAACCCGAAGTTTTACCCGTAAGGCATAGGTTGATGAGTGTGATGATGGCCCTCCAGGGTTGATATAGATCATAGGTGGAGATAGAGGACAGGGTGACAACCTTTGTGGGGTAACCTAATTCATCAATGAAGTTTATAAGCGTATCAGGGTTAGGCGGTGGTGTGTAAACGATGTTATCTCCAGTGGGCAAGATCTGGAGTGCACTCCCGAGAGTCTCTT
This sequence comes from Artemisia annua, assembly GCA_014162995.1. Taxonomy (NCBI): domain Eukaryota; kingdom Viridiplantae; phylum Streptophyta; class Magnoliopsida; order Asterales; family Asteraceae; genus Artemisia; species Artemisia annua. The sequence goes on along the minus strand of LBNU01032195.1, from coordinate 182,801 downwards.
TGGTGATGGTTACCCACTGTTCATCTAGCTGATAGCTGTAAGCCCCTGTTGCACCATCATACCGAATGGTGTTCCAGAATTGTTGTATATAGATAGAGGGAATGGTTGAAGATGCGGTGAATGCTGGGAAAAATGTCGTTTGTTTCAGTATATCCATGGCGAGTTTGAGGATAGGATGATCCTGCGGCTTGACGGCTTTGAGATAGCAGTTACTTTTCCCAATTGGAACCCAGTCTTGGTAAGGCAAGATCTCGTCATCAGTACGAGAAGGTACAGTAGATTGAGTGACTGAGGATCCTTGAGTGTGAGAGTCAGTCATTATGTTCTGCACACACCAAAATTCATACAAGAAGAACCAAGAAGGATGTGATAGTTAAAACATGCATAAATAGTCACATAGTCAAGGCAAACCCCCAACGAGAAGAGTATAAAGCAAATGCACACACCAAGACCCACAATATAACCACTATACTAATAAACCGCTGGGAAACCAAACCCCTAATTTAACAAACCGCTAGAAAGACTAACCGCTAGAGAGGCTAACCGCCAGACTAACTAATCGCTAGGCAAACTAACCGCTAGACAAACTAACCGCTGGTAAATCTAACCGCTGTTAAACTAACCGCAGTTAAACTAACCGCTGGTAAATCTAATCGCTGTTAAACTAACCGCTGTTAAGCTAACCGCTGGTAATCTAACCGCTAGACAAACTAACCGCTGGAAAATCTAACCGCTGTTAAGCTAACCGCTGGTAAACTAACCGATGTTAAACTAATCGCTGGTAAGACTAACCGCTGGTAAAACTAACCGCTATTAAACTAACCGCTGTTAAACTAACCGCCGGTAAGACTAACCGCTATTGACACTAACCGCTGGTGATCTAACCGCCGGAACACTAACCGCTATCAAGAACATAACACGAACAAACCGCTATCAAGAACACAAGGAAACCGGTACCAAGAACAACTATCAAAAAAACCCCATACACCTCAAATAGATACACAATAATCATAGTTATGCAATGTAAACTAGAAACGCACATTTTATCCCCACTGGCAAACAATAATATCCTTAGTAAACCTACTAACAACCATCGTCTAATCGGTATCCTAACTGCTAGTCTACGAATCAAATAAAGAAGGGAGTACACAAAGGCATATGAGAAGAGAGCTGAAAACATTAAATAAACAGTCAAAACATACCTAGACAAGATAGCAATCAATAAGGAATGAAGCAAGATTAGAGAGAAAGTGCAGCGGTTTTAAGAGAGACGAGGGAGGTTTTTTAGAGAGAGAGAAGTTGTAAAAATTATGTGATCCTTTGATCTAACCGCTGCCTATATATAGTACCATGGGTAGTTTTAAAAATTGTCAAACCAAGTCCCCCTACTATACAAACCGCTGGTCAAGTTCTCAATTTGGCAAAATAGGTCCTTTAGATTATGCAAGCAACTAAACATAGGCACAAAGCTCATACACAGGGTGACAAAGCAACAAGCAAGACAACATAATCAAACATGAAAAGCAATCAAAGCAAATCATAAGACCATTCATTCTCCCCCTCAATCAATAACCTGATTTTAAACCAAATCAGAGTGCATTGATTGAAGAGAAAACAAAACACAAGTGTACGGGAGGGATAAGCATATAGTGAAAGCCCGAGTCCTGAGTAGAGATGCTCAGAAGTCATAGAAGAGAGTACATCAAGGATGAGATGTAGAAACTCCCAAATTGGAGATTTGTGTCTCTTTGGTTTCCATGTTTTGTGACTTCTTGTGTGGCAAATGTTTGAAGTACTTGCACTTGAGTATGGACCACCTGCATTGTCACAAGCTAGATTGCATGTATATGGGTTAGTGATAACAGTATCCAAACCCTTCGGGGTTTTCCGGCTGACCATGGGATTGCCATTAGCAATCTCCTTACTGATTGGTATCCATATAAGTCCAATGAGCTTAAAAATTCTACCGGTTGGAATCCACTTTAGGCAAGAACTAGGTTTAGTAATCTTCTTATGCACAGAAGATGACTTTCTATAAATCCTATGCTTATCAGGTTGAAACTTAGCAAAGTTCTTTACTAAAGCAGGAAGCATCAAAAGTGGTTGTGAGCCCAAGATTCCATCCTTATACAGGTGTGCTCTTTTCCTAGCCTTTTCTAGATCACAATACTTATACAGGTCATAAGAATTTAGAATTTGTATGCTTGGTTTTGACACTATTTTTGAACTAATCCTAAGGGAGCTGGGTGAATGGGAATCACCTTGTTGAAATGTGACAGAGCTAGAAGCAATTTTATTTGGCAGATTCTGTGTGTTGACTGATTTAGTTAAAACTTGTTCCACATCAACTTGGGAGGCAAACCGGGTTTTCGAAAATTTTGCTCGTTCAGACCTAAAAGCACTTGGTTGTCTAGTAACTGATTGATTTCTATTTCTTTGAAAAACTGGTTTCCCCAAGATTGATGGTTTTGCAGACTTAGTGTTCTCACTATTCACTGTTGCTTTTCTAAGCTTATGATTAATTGTTGTTACAGTGAAGCCCACTTCCTGAAGTTGTGCTTTGAAGTTATCATATTTGCTAGTCCAAGAGGTTGTTTGTACTACAGCCTTAGTACTCTTATCTTTGATAGACTCATTCAGGTTTTTACATTTTATATTCAAAGACTCATTGTCCAACAGTAATTTAGCCATTTTAGTCTCAAAATTTCTAGTTGCAATCTCACAACTGACAAGTTTAGCTTTAATATCATTACACATATCACTCAAATCAGTAATACGGTTTTTCAGGTGTCTGATTGTCAAGTTCTTGGTTTCTAGCTGAGCTTTCAAATCATTAATCATAAAGTATTCATGGAAATCAAGAAGTTCTGGATTTTTACATGGTTGATTAGTTTGAAAACTTTCTTCCTTTTGTTGCATTGCGATTTCAAGTGAAATACAATGTTTTTCAAGTTGCAAAAATCTTTTTGACAATTCGTTAAAAGTTTCTTTATCAACCATATCATTTGATTTAAAAGCATCAGCTGTCAACACAGAACTTGACAATTTATCACGTTCAGCATCCTGATCACTTTCTCCCCCTTTATGACTCATATTTGTTGAATTAGACATGGTATTGCTATCAGTCTTTTCCAACAAATTTGTGTCATAAGTAAGTTTGATTTGATCAGTATGCTCCCGTTCATTAGAGAGCACATTATTTTGAACAGTTAAGGGTACCTCAGCACATGACATTTGTTCATTAACCGGTCTAAATCAGCATTCACGCCATGGGTGACTGGAGTCACTGAACTGCTGGTAGTGTCAAGCTTATCAGTCTCTGATCCTTTACACATCGCGACACCTAACCCATCATCCAAAGCTTTACCCGAATAATCAATACCATCACATGATTGTACCAGAGATCCCTTCACTTTGTCGTCATCTAAACGTCCGTGTTGTGCTCTTTCCTCAATGAACGCCTTAACATCACCCATGAGTTGGATGAGTGTATATCTGAACGTGTCAACCTCAATTCCCGTGTGATCAGCAAAGCATTTTTTTGTCATCTCACTGTAATGGTCATACTCCAGAGTGAATTTTGAATCAAAGGAATACTTGGAGTTGTTTGTTGAGTACACTAAGAGCGGCCATGGATCCAGTTTTGGAAGATATTCCTTGGTCAAGTTGTTGTTGCAATTGATCTAAGTTAAGAATCATTGTGTCTATGAAGATCTGAACTTCTTGACCAAAGAGTGTTGCAAATGCACGTTCGTATCCCATTATGAATTCAGTTCCCTTTAAAAGCACCGAGAGGTGTGAGTGAAGTTGAAGAAAGCATACTATGGAGCCGTCCTTAGCAATACTGAATGACACGGGTGGCTGACTGAATTCTGTCTCTTGAGAGTTTGAGCTTACTGAATCCTTGTCACATAATTCTGGAGCATTTGTCATTTGTGTTGTGTTGGAATTCTTGTGTTCATCGATCATATCATACAGTTTGAGAATCTCAGGAATGGCACTCTCTGACGTGCTTGTCATATTAAGATTACTCATTGATATCAACAGTTAAGGGAACAGGGGTGTCAAAATAGTGCATAACCAAGAAGATAACCACTACTCAGATGATCTAACCACTGCCTAGGAGCAAACCGCTGAGAAGGTAACCGCTGCCTAGGAAACTGCTGTCACTTAACCGCTGACCAAGATAACCGCTGTTGAAAGTAACCGCGGACAAAGTAACCGCTGAAGAGAAAGACGCTGGAAGGTAACCGCTGAAACAGTACAAAGTACAACGTTATGTTCGCTGATCACGTGTACTGACCGCTAATACTTAACCGCTGAAGCCCAAACTAACCGCTGCCAAGAAGAAGTTCCAAAACAACTCGTACACTTCACAAGCATTAGATCTAGCCCAACCAGCTGATAAACTATATGAATCTAACCCCTCTAATCCAAGAAGTACAAGAAAGAACACAAGAATCACCACGAAAAAGATCAAAACTAAGCAAAACCACCCTAAACTAATAGAAACTAAAACAAACCATACACCACAAGTCCTACAATCCCTAGGATGTAACCATGGCTCTTGATACCAATTGTTGAATACTAGATAAGTACAAAACACATATTGTTCCTTGTGGTTTGGTTCGTTTACAAGCAAGAAAGAAAGAAAGAAATGTAGAGAGAGATAGTTAGAGAGAGAAAAGGATGAAGCCTTGAGAGAAAACCAAAAAAAGAAAATAAATTATGAGAAGGCTTGCCCTCTCCAAGGATGGAGAGGGCTTTTATATGTACATGAGTTTTTGCCACTTGGGCTGCGGATCAGGCATACAGTGGGTAAAGACCCGTCCTTCATCCGCGAATACTAACTACTTCTAATCTACGTTTTACTAACTATTATAAATACTACGAGCTAAACAATGCTTAATCGTATCTGGGGTGACCGAATCTTTCTTATACAAAAATTGTATTCCTAACAAAATCTGAAAAAGGAAGCATTTTGGACGTTTTTGGATCATAAAAGTGAAGAATTCGACAAAGTGCTCAAATCTGCTGGAATAGTACCCTTGACGGCGTCAAGCTTGGATGTGACGCCGTCAAGCCTTGATAAGCCAGAATGGATTTTGGGATATTAAAGGGGGACGGCGTCAAGAAGGCCATCAAAAAAACCCTAAGCACGGCGAGGTGACGGCGTCAAGGCTACAACGTGACGCCGTCAGATCTGTTTTCCTATATATATTCTCATAATTTTTAGTCATTAGTGTGGAACTTTTTAGGGAGAAACCCTAAACGAATTTTAGCAGCTTTTTCAAAGTTTTTCACCTTGAGATCTTCCATGTTACATTGAAGATAAGTAATCAATTAATCATTCAATATGTCTATGTGTTGTTTGATTCTATCTTGTTCTTGTCTTTTGTTTAACATGCTAGGCTAGGTTTTCTTCGTGTTTGCTTAGATATAATGAAACCTAACTATTGATTATTGATTGAATGGTGTGTTATTGATTGTATTGGATGAATGTTTATCGATGTTAGGCTTAAGAAAACTGGCAGACTTCCAATTGGTAACATGCTAGAACGTCTTAAGAAACATGAACCAAGGTGTACTAAGGTTATTTGATTGTATTTAATGCATGAGCAAATTCTAATGATCCCATGTTAGGAGCTTCTTAGCCGGCTCAACATAGGAGTGAAGTAGGAGCTTATAGAGTTGGGGAAGTCCGTACACACCCCCACGACTAGTATTAAGGAATACAATCCGTCATCCACGCAATTAGTACACACTAATCAATCGGTAAAAGATAGTTAGGGAGTAAGGAAATCTATGTAAACACACTTCTCTCCATATAGTTTTCACAAACATTTACTTTCTTGTTATTTTATTTTATTTGCATTAGTAGTTATTTGGGTTAGTTGACTAGCAACTAATTCCGCCCACTCCTTCAAACCTGAGATTTTTACTTGTTTTCCTAAAATATAAAATTACAAAAAGAATCTTCCCTCACCCCTAGACCTATTAGAGTAGTTTTTCAATCCTAACGACACTATTCCCCTAGAGAACGATCAATCCCCCGGTACTTGCCACTACACTATACTACATCGGTCAGGTACACTGCCTGGTGGGGATTGCAAGCTTCTCAAGATCCCTTGAGAAGTAAAACCTTTTTGCGAGGGTGCAATCTTACGCATCAGGAATCATTTTTGACAACAGGAGCGTGCCGGCCCCCTTAAATAGGTACCGGCCCCCTTAAAATTAAGGGGGCTGCCCATATAATTAAGGGGGCCGCCCTGTCGAAACGGTCAGAAAAATTGTCTTTTTCTGGGGAAAGTTTATCTAGTGAAATTTTAACTGTTTTTGGTTAAAAATTTGAATTCATATATTTATTTTTTAATTAAACATTTTTCTTTAAATACCAAAAGTGTTTTTCTAAAATATATAAAATGTTTATAACATTTTATAAAATTTGTGGTGTCAAAATAAAATCCCTTTGATCAAAAATGTATTAGACATTTGTTTATTCATACATTAAGTGATTGTTGAAACATACTTGAGACGTTGTGATTTCGAAAGATGTTGACGTATGAATGCATAGATGATTTGTGATCACAAGTAACTTAAGCACTTTACGTTATGTGTTGTAACTTACATCTTTGTCATCATCAAAACATGAAGAGGATGTTTAGATTAAATATCGTAATATTTATGCCAACAATCTCCCCCTTTTTGATGATGAAAAACTATCTAAACTATAACTCATAGTAAAATGTATAAGTTACTTGTTTACACTTCTTCTCCCCCTTTTGTCGAAGCAAAAAGGTGGACTCCTACACGAGACTTCTACTACACTTCAATCCTTGAGATAGAATGTATAAGGCGAGCTTGCATCATCGTAAGTGAAGCCTTGATCCTATCAACCATTAAAACATGAATCTAGCGGATCCATGGATCAAATAAATTGCAAACTTTAACCTGCATCAAGGGTTAGTTTCTTGCAACAAAAATATATAAAGATGGGGATGTAATACACATCGCCAATGCTCCCCCTTGGTGTATGCTCCCCCTTATTTGAGGCACCAAGAAATCAAGTAACGGAAGAGTGCTACAAGGCAAAGTTAGTTGAAAAAGGATGCACATATACATAATGATGATGATAGATATATGCATGACACTTATTGGGGAACAAGATATGGATGTCTAAGGTATATGGACTAAAAATATGACACATGCAATTATTGTTTTGAAAGCAACAACCTAAATCCAAAATATCATGACCAATGCTTAAGACAAAAAAAATCGACCAACATATTTTGGCGAAATATGCCAAAAAAATATAATCAAAAAGAATTAAAAGAAGATGATGATGAAGATGGTACATTTTTTTAAACGTAGAAAAACAAAAATGGATGAGCATGGATGGAAAGGGAAGGTGATTGAAAAGGGTTCACAAGTACGTTTTAGATTAATATATCATTTGACAAAGGTGGATGATTGAGAATCATGGGATTTTTAGGTGTTTTGTTGGTTGACGGCCGAAGGTGGATATGTGAAGTGAGGTGGTGATGACTCGACAACACTTGAAGCTTGGATATCTTCTTTGTGTTCTTCACTTGCTAGAAAGTGGAAAAGACGCATTTCGTAATGAAATTCACTTGGATGAGGTGGTGATGACTCGACAACACTTGAAGCTTGGATATCTTCTTTGTGTTCTTCACTTGTTAGAAAGTGGAAAAGACGCATTTCATAATGAAATTCACTTGAATTTTGATGACATAGAAAAACATGTTTATGAGTGTATGGATATGACGGTTGCCCTTTGATTCAAAGAGCGACACAAGGGTGAACATAGGTTTATGTATCATGAAAGATGGTTTGACCTTTATAGATTAAGTTGTAGTGGTGATGACACATTTAGTAGAGTGTAGGAGATGGTTACATGGTTGAATCTTCTTGTGAAGATGACTAGGTGGAGTTATTGGTGAAGATCGGTGAGAGTGAAAGAGCGATATTCATGGAATGAATTTCTTGGGTAGGAGGTGGTGGTGACACTTTTTTTGGTGGAGACAATTTTGAGTTGGGATATCCATTGATGGATGAAGATGTGGTGGAGGGTTTTTTAGATGGTATGATATGAAATTAGAGGTTGAGGTTTATTGTTTACGAGGTATGATATTGATTTTTGGTTTCTTTGAGGGCATGGAAATGGTGGATGACT
>LBNU01032195.1:113368-174116 GCA_014162995.1 Artemisia annua | reverse complement strand
GAGTGCCTACAAGGCAAAGTAGTTGAAAAGGATAGCGACATATACATATATGATGATGATAATGATCTATGCATTGACACCTTATTCGGGGAACAAGAATGGATGTCTAAGAAGTATATGGACAAAAATATGACAATGCACATTATTGTTGAAAGCAACAAAACCAAAATCCAAATATCATTGACCAATGCTTTAAGACAAAAAAAATCGACCACCATATTTTGGGAATTGCCAAAAAAATATAATCAAAAAGAATTAAAAGAAGAATGATGACTTGAAATGGATCATTTTTTTATAACGTAGAAAAACCAAAAATGGATGAGCCATGGGATGGAAAAGGGAAGGTGATTGAAAAGGGTTCACAAGTACGTTTTAGAGTTAGATATATCAATTTGACAAAGGCTGGATGAATTGGAGAATCAATGGGATTCTTTAGGTGTTTGTTGGTGCACGGCCGAAGGGATATGTGAAAGTGAGTGGTGAGACTCGACAACCACTTTTTTGAAGCTTGGATATCTTCTTTGTGTTCTTCACTGCAGAATGGAAAAGACGCATTTCGTAATGAAATTTCACTTTGGATGAGGTGGTGATGACTCGACAACACTGCAAGCTTGGGAATATATCTTCTCTTGTGTTCTTCACTTGTTAGAAAGTGGGAAAAAGACGCATTTCATAATGGAAATTCCTTGAATTTTGATGACATAGAAAAACATGTTATGAGTGTATGGATATGACGGTTGCCCTTTGATTCAAAGCACACAAGGTGAACATGGTTTATTATCATGAAAGATGGTTGACCTTTATAGATTAAGTCTGTAGTGGTGATGACATCATTTAGTAGAGTGTAGGAGATGGTTAAATGGTGAATCTTCTTGTGAAGATGACTAGGTGGAGTTATTGTGAAGATCGGTGAGAGTGAAAGAGCGATATTCATGGAATGAATTCTTGGTAGGAGAGTGGTGGTGACACTTTTTTTGGTGGAGACCAATTTTGAGTTGGATATCCATTGATGGATGAAGATGTGGTGGAGGGTTTTTTGATGGTATGTATGAATGAATTAGAGGTTGAGGTTTATTGTTTACGAGGTATGATATGATTTTGGCTTCTTTGAGGGCATGGAAATGGTGGATGACTCGAGATATGGTAGTATAAAGGATGACTCGGTTTTTCATTTCACATTGGTGGTGGAAAGTTTGACAAGGAAGAGTTGATTGCGGGTAAATATTATAACGACCTAAATTTCCGAATCAAAATAAAACCGAGATTAATAAAATGAATATCGGATATAATCCAAATAACATTAAAACGAAAACATCACAAGTGAACTTCCGAGCACATTTGAATCTGAAAATATTAGAAACCTAAATAAAAATACGGAGACTACTTTTAGCGCGGCACGAATAATTATTTTCTTGGGCCGTTTCTTTTGTTACACAAACAATAACAGGACCCAATAACTAAATTTAGCCATGAGTTTTCTTTGGCTTTTGGCCCATTCACGACCCAACACCAACATAAAATAAGATCCGGTTTTTTTCTATCACAATAATAGCTACAACAAATAAAAATAAAAAAAACCCTAACCCTAAAAATAAGGCATCCGGTTCCGTGGCAAGAAGGAGGTACAAGAGGGTTTATTTGATCGTGGGTTATAGCTATTCGATAAGGGATTGGTGTTTGTTTGCTCGGTTTCTTTTGTTGGGTCTCATTGTCCTTGTTTCTGTTCTGTGTTGTCGAGGCCTTCAACAAAGGTACACCCTTTCTCCTTGTTCCTTATTTCTCCTTAATTAATGTCATGTAAACATTTTTTATTGCATGGTTGTGTTTTTGTGTTCGACTAAAAAGAAAGGAAAAGGCATGCTTTACATTAATAATCAAATGAAACCACAAAAACTCTATTTTAGCCTTACCTATACTCGATCTATATATATGTATGTATGTACATGTTTATGAAATGGATTGAATATGGATCGAAATTATTGACCAGAAAACCGATAATATGTAATTGTTGTCTCAAAAAATTATAAGAGAAGTTTGCATGAAATCATATATAAGTATACATGTATACATCGACCTGCATGAATATGTTGTTTGACTTTGGACTGATCATCGGTTGAATAAAATGAAAAGAGAACTAGGGTCACATTTAGTTTTATTTTAACAAGAGATGCGTTTGGATTTTGAACAAAAGGGATGCGTTTGGTTTATAAAAAATTACAAGCGTACGTTTTGTTTTAAATGAGATAAAGGGTGTATGTCGCGGCTTATTTAAACAACAAGAGAAGTGGTTGTCTTGGCATATTTTTTTAACAAGAAGGTGTCATGGACTTGTTTGGTTTTGAAATAATAAAAACATTGGGTCATCGTGGCATAAATATTAAGAATCGTGGGTACGTTAATAAATTTTATAAAATTATAATGACAGGGTCCAAAATTATTATCTTAATATTAATTTATTAAAATAAAGTTTAAAAATAATTTTATTTGACTTTTAATATTTAATTTTGAGGATTTACATTTTAGACCATAAACTTTTGATATTGACATTTTAAAACCTAAAATATTATATTGCTCATTCTAACCTTAAATATTATTAATTGTCAATTATAACCTTTAAGTATTAAATTACAATTGCGGGAACTTACTAGATATGAAAAATTGCTAGTTCGGGAAACCTGCCTAAAATAGAAAGTTGCTAAAAATGGAAAGTATACTAAAAAGGATAACCTAATCCTGTTTAACCTAAAGTGACACTTGATTATTAATTCGTATAGGTCGTGTGAAGCGGGAGTAACCATTCTTTGACTTGTCTCTCATTGATTTGTGCTTTCAAATAAGGTACAGATATTCTGACCTTTCTTTAAGGTTTCTCATGACATCTTATATACCTTTGATCTGTTTAGCTTCTGTTCTAATACCATTGCTATGATCCCCTTATTTCTGAACCTTTGACATGATTCTCTGATATGAACCTTTATGATACACCTCTGATATGAACCTCTGATTATGAACCTTTGATATGCATTTCTGAAACATTTGATCTGAACCATATGATATGAACCTTTTGTTATGACACTATGATTATGATATGATATCTGACTCCCAGTTTGATAACCGAGCCATTTTCACTAGGCATGAGGGTTCCATGTCCGTGTCAGTGATGCACCTCTAACATGACTCTAGGGCAGTAGAGTGATGTTCTGCCACGTCCCTTTGTTTGGTTGTGCATATATTTGTTATATGTTTTGGGTAGGGGCGTATGGATGCATCCTAGATCTGCTATCTGTTATCTGTTATATGTCTGGTGATTGATGCTGCGTGCATGCACGTCCTTCACATTTCTGGGAGGTCTCCCCTCCATTATGTTACTATGTTACGATATGAAGATATGATATGATATGATATGATATGATATGATATGATATGATATGATATGATATGATATGTTTCTGGGCTCGGGAGGATTACTGTCCTATACCTTACACTTTATCCTTTCATTTCATTTATACTTTATGATATTATCCCCAATGTACCATACTATATTACTTCTATTTCATTATCATTACTTCGTTTGTATATATCTGTTCACTGGACTTTTTATGCTCAGCCGCATTTCTTATCACCACGGCAGGTTTTAGAGGGAAGCGGGGATATGAGTGAAGAAGTGAATAAGAACTTAATGGACTTCACCTTGATAGCTATATTCTGGATTAGAGATGACTAGAAGAGATTTATATTTCTAACTTAGCATTTCTTTGTTAATTCTCATTTGTAACCTTGTATTTCAGATTATTCCTTTGTAACCTTTGGAATTCTTTTGTATTACTTATGTTGTATGTCTGTATATGCTTTGATATGTCACCGTAATGTAGTGCTTCTACCCTTATTGGGTTGGAGTGTTACAATTATGGTATCAGAGACCAGGCTGCGACTTGTAGTACATTAAACCTTGACATGTGAAGTTTGGACCCATAAGTTTCCACTGTAGGTGCTCATAAGACAACCTTTGAGAAATTGNTATTCCTTTGTAACCTTTGGAATTCTTTTGTATTACTTATGTTGTATGTCTGTATATGCTTTGATATGTCACCGTAATGTAGTGCTTCTACCCTTATTGGGTTGGAGTGTTACAATTATGGTATCAGAGACCAGGCTGCGACTTGTAGTACATTAAACCTTGACATGTGAAGTTTGGACCCATAAGTTTCCACTGTAGGTGCTCATAAGACAACCTTTGAGAAATTGCTTTAGGATCTCCCCATAGGAACACAAGTTATACCGGTGAGGAATGGGTAGACTAGGACTTCTATGTAAGTAGCATTGCTTCCGCATCACTCTGATTCATGCCTCTGCTTTTAGATATGCCTTAAAAGTACATTTTTTTCAGAAGTTAGAAAGTTATGCTCGACCTAAGCTTAGTAACCAAGTAAGTGGAAATACCTCAAAAACTATATGGATACCTTACCTCATTTAAGTTTCACTCTCTGATTTTGATCTCCAATTTCGATTTATTGATAAATAGTTTGATACCTTTCCGACCATCCCGAAGGTCATTCAACCATAATGTGTTTGACACATTCTGTGAATTCATTACCTATGCTGAATATGAAATGCATCGTCAGATACTATTTGACTCCGCAAATCCATTAATACTCTTATGATGCTGACGAACGATATCCCATACATCTCACTTTTGACAACCATACGATGTTCGTATTACCAATGATACACACTCTAGCTATCGGTTGTGCAAAAAAAAGTTAAACAAGATTCCCACACCTTGAACTATCTGCTCATCTGTCTCAGCACCTTTGATGAATCATGTACTTGAATTTGATATATGAACTATCCGCATGTTTTGACTATCGTATTTGTCCTACGAACCGGTATACTTTTGTTATGATTAATGTTGCAGTCTTTTGGTTATGGTTTGGCTGGCTTCTCATAAAGCTACTATAGACTACCGTATTTGATATGTGACCTTAAGCTATCTGCTTCATTCTACTTTTATTATGATGGCTCTCTACCACTTAAATCCATTGAGATTAATTCTGCTATGAAAGTATAAGACTCCAATCTCATTTGATTGACAAGTTTTCTCCTGACACCTATTGGTATCCACCATTGGAAAGCTCTGGCATTAGAAGTATCTTGTTGTACAAAATTTTTTCGTTGTTCGCTGATGAACCTCTTGGTGATTCCCTCCTACTTGGAAGTAGAGATAACATTGAACTGATCTCAGTTGAAGAAGCCTTGATGCCATAGAAGTTTAGAGATTGAAGGAGCTGATAGAATATGATTTTTGCTCACTCTAGTGTTTCGCTTGAGATGTTCCTGTTAGTTTATGAAGAAAGAAGAGAGAAGTATACGACGGTGTATCGACTATCATGAACTTAACCGTATCACTATTCGTAATCATTATTCGTTTCTGTGTATCAATGATTGATTTGATCTACTTTTGAAACTCTGTATCAGATGACCCCATTAGATTTGAAAGGCTGAGGAAGCAACCACAAGAACTTCTGAGAAGTGGAAATAAACTAACCAGAGATAACCTCCGTGAATTATTTCAGTTGTATTCGTGAAGAAGAAGGAAGGTGACATGAAGTGTATGTGAAGTTTCCCTAAGATGATTCCTGAAGCTACAATTTTACTCGTTATAACCAATATGAGCTTAATGATGCCAATCGTATTGACTGATATGTCAACTATTCTTACGCACCTGATGAAATTATGTTTTCTCGAATGTTTGGACAAATTGTCATAGTATTACATTATGTTGTGTTCAGAGACGAAAGAGAAACATGAAGACCATATTAGTATCAAGTTAGAATGACCTTTGTTCTGGAGAAGTGGATTTGATCGGCATTCTGAGGTTGTAACCTACAACACTACCATGAATCTTGTGAAGACAGAGTTTTTCCTACAGAAAGGACCAAGGTTGAAGATCGTTATCAGAAGTAAGAACTTTGAAGAAGAGTAGTAGAAGATGTGTGTGACGGGCGTACCATGGGGGAATCATATAGTAAGGAGAGATAAACTGAGAAGAGACTCGATTATACCTCATGCAACGCGTGGAGACTACAGTTCGAGCATCAAGACAACCAGACCAGAGGAGTCGAGCCATTCAACCTGGAGTTGTGCTAGAAGACCTGTCAAAGATACGCAATCTTGTTTCTCTATTCATTTTAGTTGTACTAAGATGAATTGATAGCAGAAGCAGGTTTGCGGATGGCGGGATGCACAGTGATCATGTTAGAGACTCATGTTACTACCGCACAATTCCAAGAAGAGGTGCCGAAGGCTTGAGGGACCAGACTCAAGTTATAATTTCTTTTCACCATATGATCAGATGGACAAGCGTAGATAGACTACTCGGACTTGGGAGAGATTTGAATTCACGTAATTGAATGAACGGAGTTTGAAGTAAACGTTTACGTTTGGATGAGTTGATTATGTAAAGGATGAAGTTATTTCATTTTTGCTGAACCCACATAAGTTTCCGTTACCGATGACAAGATCCTTTGAATGATTTAAGTCCACTTTTAGCAATTCCGTTCTGTGTTCATTCTGCGTACGTTTGGAAGATGGTTTTGTTATGAGAATTTTGACGAATTTTGGAAGATCTACCGCCTTGACGACATGTTTCATTTGATGCTTACTGGATTCCGTTATGTTATTTGTACGTTCTATTTTCCCTGATCTCGTTCCGTGAATGATGTTTTGATTCGGACCTACCCTAGGAGGTAGAAGGACTGTTAGGTGGTTAAGATAAGATGGTTAGTTCACGACTTGAGATAAAGTATGATCACCATGAGGGCATATTTATATGATGCTAGTATTATGACGTCTGGCCAACGTGATAATACTTACATCATATAACGTGCACTTATTGTGATCATAGGATATTTCGAGGAGTGCCTTAGAAGCTTTCTTATATCTGATTGAGATTAATTGCATTTAGTGAGACTTTAGTTTCTTTCGACCTATACGTTTGATCTTGCCTTATCACCGTACAATTTGATATGTTTGGATTCTCGAGATATGTTTGTTGAGCTCTGTATTTTGACAACGGTCTTAGGTTTCGTTGTAGAGCTTTCTACCGTCCGATGTCATCGATTGAATTGCTTTCTATTCGTATGTATGCTAGTGTTCACATGGAGGGGTACACACGGGTTTCGCTACTTATACGTTTCACGTCTGTGAGACCGTTACATTATGATTTGTTTGAATAAGGATCTGAATCATGTGGAACCGAATTTGGATTGTTTATGAGAATACTTGCGAAGGTTATACTGGAGGCATGATTGTTTGAGAATTTGTAAGAGTAGCATGTAGAGAGTTAGTCCTAGATTTTGGATCGTTGGAGATTCTTGTACGTTTCGGGGGAGGTTTCTGATCGTCTAGCTCTACCTCCTCAGTTGTCGCATGTTCATAACGTCTCTTATGTATTCTTTTCAAGCGGATACCCCTATCATCTTTGCATGTGGCATCCTATTCATCTAATTTGATTCAATCTGATATGTTCCTTTTGGGTGCAATCGAAGTCAACTTAGATTGACAAGATAGGGTCATGAGAAACCAAGTTTTCATGTTTGTTATGATTTGTTATGTCTCTGCTTCGTTTTCATTTCAATTTCGCGGATGAAATTTTCTTTTTAGAGGGGAAGAATTATAACGACCTAAATTTCCGAATCTAAAATAAAACCCGAGATTAATAAAATGAATATCGGATATATTCAAATAAATTAAAACGAAACATCACAAGTGAACTTCCGAGCACATTTTGAATATGAAAATATTAGAAACCTAAAATAAAATACGAGAACTACTTTTAACGCGACACGAATAATTATTTTCTTGGCCCGTTTCTTTTTGTACACAAACAATAACAGGACCCAATAACTAAATTTAGCCCATGAGTTTTCTTTGGCTTTTGGCCCATTCACGACCCAACACCAACAATAAAATAAGATCCGGTTGTTTTTCTATCACAATAATACGCTACAACAAAATACAAAAAAAAACCCTAACCCTAAAATATTATAAGCGACATTTTTCTCTGGTGTATACTTTCTGTTCGCGGCCAATAAGGAGGTACAAAAGGGTTTATATGATCGTGGGTTATAGCTATTCGAATAAGGGATTGGTGTTTGTTTGCTCGGTTTCTTTTGTTGGGTCTCATTGTCCTTGTTTCTGTTCTGTGTTGTCGAGGCCTTCAACAAGGGTAACACCCTTTCTTCCTTGTTCCTTATTTCTCTTAATTAATGTCATGTAAACATTTTTTATTGCATGGTTGTGTTTTTGTGTTCGACTAAAAAGAAAGGAAAAGGCATGCTTACTTATTAATATCAAATGAAACCACATAAAACTCTATTTTAGCCTTACCTATACTCGATCTATATATATGTATGTATGTACATGTTTATGAAATGGATTGAATATGGATCGAAATTATTGACCAGAAAACCGATAATATGTAATTGTTGTCTCAAAAAATTATAAGAGAAGTTTGCATGAAATCATATATAAGTATACATGTATACATCGACCTGCATGAATATGTTGTTTGACTTTGGACTGATCATCGGTTGAATAAAATGAAAAGAGAACTAGGGTCACATTTAGTTTTATTTTAACAAGAGATGCGTTTGGATTTTGAACAAAAGGGATGCGTTTGGTTTATAAAAAATTACAAGCGTACGTTTTGTTTTAAATGAGATAAAGGGTGTATGTCGCGGCTTATTTAAACAACAAGAGAAGTGGTTGTCTTGGCATATTTTTTTAACAAGAAGGTGTCATGGACTTGTTTGGTTTTGAAATAATAAAAACATTGGGTCGTCGTGGCATATATTAAGAATCGTGGGTACGTTAATAAATTTCATAAAATTATAATGACGGGGTCCAAAATTATTATCTTAATATTAATTTATTAAAATAAAGTTTAAAAATAATTTTATTTGACTTTTAATATTTAATTTTGAGGATTTACATTTTAGACCCTAAACTTTTGATATTGACATTTTAAAACCTAAAATATTATATTGCTCATTCTTACCTTAAATATTATTAATTGTCAATTATAACCTTTAAGTATTAAATTACAATTGCGGGAACTTACTAAATATGAAAAATTACTAATTCGGGAAACCTGCCTAAAATAGAAAGTCGCTAAAAATGGAAAGTATACTAAAACGGATAACCTAATCCTATTTAACCTAAAGTGACACTTGATTATTAATTCGTATAGGTCGTGTGAAGCGGGAGTAACCATTCTTTGACTTGTCTCTCATTGATTTGTGCTTTCAAATAAGGTACAGATATTCTGACCTTTCTTTAAGGTTTCTCATGACATCTTATATACCTTTGATCTGTTTAGCTTCTGTTCTAATACCATTGCTATGATCCCCTTATTTCTGAACCTTTGACATGATTCTCTGATATGAACCTTTATGATACACCTCTGATATGAACCTCTGATTATGAACCTTTGATATGCATTTCTGAAACATTTGATCTGAACCATATGATATGAACCTTTTGTTACGACACTATGATTATGATATGATATCTGACTCCCAGTTTGATAACTGAGCCATTTTCACTAGGCATGGGGGTTCCATGTCCGTGTCAGTGATGCACCTCTAACATGACTCTAGGGCAGTAGAGTGATATTCTTCCACGTCCCTTTGTTTGGTTGTGCATATATTTGTTATATGTTTTGGGTAGGGGCGTATGGATGCATCCTAGATCTGTTATCTGTTATCTGTTATATGTTTGGTGATTGATGCTGCGTGCATGCACGTCCTTCACATTTCTGGGAGGTCTCCCCTCCATTATGTTACTATGTTACGATATGAAGATATGATATGATATGATATGATATGTTTCTGGGCTCGGGAGGATTACTGTCCTATACCTTACACTTTATCCTTTCATTTCATTTATACTTTATGATATTATCCCCAATGTACCATACTATATTACTTCTATTTCATTATCATTACTTCGTTTGTATATATCTGTTCACTGGGCTTTTTATGCTCAGCCGCATTTCTTATCACCACGGCAGGTTTTAGAGGGAAGCGGGGATATGAGTGAAGAAGTGCATAAGAACTTAATGGACTTCACCTTGATAGCTATATTCTGGATTAGAGATGACTAGAAGAGATTTATATTTCAAACTTAGCATTTCTTTGTTAATTCTCATTTGTAACCTTGTATTTCAGATTATTCCTTTGTAACCTTTGGAATTCTNCCTGTGAAGTTTGGACCCATAAGTTTCCACTGTAGGCGCTCATAAGACAACCTTTGAGAAATTGCTTTAGGATCTCCCCATAGGAACACAAGTTATACCGGTGAGGAATGGGTAGACTAGGACTTCTATGTAAGTAGCATTGCTTCCGCATCACTCTGATTCGTGCCTCTGTGTTTAGATATGCCTTATAAGAACATTTGTTTCAGAAGTTAGAAAGTTATGCTCGACCTAAGCATAGTAACCAAGTAAGTGGAAATACCTCGAAAACTATATGGATACCTTACCTCATTTAAGTTTCACTCTCTGATTTTGATCTCCAATTTCGATTTATTGATAAACAGTTTGATACCTTTCCGACCATCCCGAAGGTCATTCAACCATAATGTGTTTGACACATTCTGTGAATTCATTACCTATGCTGAATATGAAATGCATCGTCAGATACTATTTGACTCCGTAAATCCATTAATACTCTTATGATGCTGACGAACGATATCCCATACATCTCACTTTTGACAACCATACGATGTTCGTATTACCAATGATACACTCTCTAGCTATCGGTTGTGCAAAAAAAAGTTAAACAAGATTCCCACACCTTGAACTATCTGCTCATCTGTCTCAGCACCTTTGATGAATCATGTACTTGAATTTGATATATGAACTATCCGCATGTTTTGACTATCGTATTCGTCCTACGAACCGGTATACTTTTGTTATGATTAATGTTGCAGTCTTTTGGTTATGGTTTGGCTGGCTTCTCATAAAGCTACTATAGACTACCGTATTTGATATGTGACCTTAAGCTATCTGCTTCATTCTACTTTTATTATGATGGCTCTCTACCACTTAAATCCATTGAGATTAATTCTGCTATGAAAGTATAAGACTCCGATCTCATTTGATTGACAAGTTTTCTCCTGACACCTATTGGTATCCACCATTGGAAAGCTCTGCATTAGAAGTATCTTGTTGTACAAAATTTTTTCGTTGTTCGCTGATGAACCTCTTGGTGATTCCCTCCTACTTGGAAGTAGAGATAACATTGAACTGATCTCAGTTGAAGAAGCCTTGATGCCATAGAAGTTTAGAGATTGAAGGAGCTGATAGAATATGATTTTTGCTCACTCTAGTGTTTCGCTTGAGATGTTCCTGTTAGTTTATGAAGAAAGAAGAGAGAAGTATACGACGGTGTATCGACTATCATGAACTTAACCGTATCACTATTCGTAATCATTATTCGTTTCTGTGTATCAATGATTGATTTGATCTACTTCTGAAACTCTGTATCAGATGACCCCATTAGATTTGAAAGGCTGAGGAAGCAACCACAAGAACTTCTGAGAAGTGGAAATAAACTAACCAGAGATAACCTCCGTGAATTATTTCAGTTGTATTCGTGAAGAAGAAGGAAGGTGACATGAAGTGTATGTGAAGTTTCCCTAAGATGATTCCTGAAGCTACAATTTTACTCGTTATAACCAATATGAGCTTAATGATGCCAATCGTATTGGCTGATATGTCAACTATTCTTACGCACCNCTTTGTTAATTCTCATTTGTAACCTTGTATTTCAGATTATTCCTTTGTAACCTTTGGAATTCTTTTGTATTACTTATGTTGTATGTCTGTATATGCTTTGATATGTCACCGTAATGTAGTGCTTCTACCCTTATCGGGTTGGGGTGTTACAAAATATGTTGGGCCAATGGAGGTATATTCTTGGAAGTAAGAATGTTGGAGAGTTTGGTGGTGTGATGTAGGTTTAGGTTTAAGGTAGAAGGATATATGTAAGTGGTATGATTTGGGTTTAGGTTCATGCTCATCCGGATGTAAAGTGTAACAAAAAAAATAAAGACGAATCAACACGAAAGTGATAAGCTTGACAATGACACGAAGGATGAAGGATAGCATACAATGAACTTCATACATGAACTTATGAAGTTTTCCTGAAGATGGTAGCGGAAGAGGTGGACGGAAGGTGTTTGACTTCTATATTATAATAGAGCCATGACTCAAGACATATACATGAACAATGAGTGACATTTTAATTTGCATCTCGCTAATTAAAAATACTTAAACATTTCGGATGAAATATTTAAGTTGTCACATTAACTAAGAGAGGTATTAGATCACTATCTAACTATCTCTTGACAAAGGAGTGGATTGTTTGGAAGGGAACAAGATGATGAATAAGGAAGTGAGTATGCATGAAGACTCTAGGACGCTTAAGACACTTTTGAGACTATTGTGACCTATCGGATGTGACACTAAGGTTCTCATGAAATAAGGGTGTAAGATCTAAAGACAAGAAATATATACCTAGATGGATGAGACATATAGAGTTAAGCATGTAAAGGTATTTAAACATGCTAATAAATGTATAAATATCATATCGAAATAGTTAGAAAAACAGAATCTATTATAATAAACATCCATTCAATAACTAAGCAAATAATTACGAAGGCATACAATCAAATCACATAAGAGCAAATAAACATCTAGAAATATCATATATGTGAGATGCCATAAATCTATAAATGAAAAACTCTAATGATAAGCAAGGTTCATAAAAGTAAACTTGCGTTAGGTATATTTAGGAAGAACCATTTAATCAAGTTGGAGAATGAGTATGAGACTATTACTAGTGGTGCTCAATTCAGGCTAAACATGACCATTTTTACGGGTTACACACACCCAACTTCTCACATAGAAGCAATTCAACCGTTAGGTTAAATTGAATTTCTAGTCAATAGATTCTCCATTAGTCATTCTCTTTTTAGAAGAAATTGAGTTCCTAAATTTACCTAACGAAGGGTACCAAATATAAAGTTTGCTTGGTTCACTAATACTTTGCTTAAGTGATCCAAACATCATGTTTTAATGAAGGTAAATCTAGATAATATATTTTACTCACGATCCTAATAGAGACGTGTTGAATGTTTAGATAAGAGTAAACAAAATGTTTTAATCTTTTGTTTATGATTTATCGGTTGTTTAGTTTTAATGGCATATTACTTGATTTAATAAATGTGCTTGATTGAAGAATGCTCCTTAGCATATCTTGTGAAATGAATCTCATTAAGATTATTTATTTTAAATGAGTTTGTGATCTTCAAATAATATTAAAACAAGACATTTTAATATTCTTAAACAAATATTGTTTTCTATGATTTTTGCCAATGTTATATACCATAATTTAACTAGTATTTGAAAAGATGAATTTTACTTGTTTGTGCATTGTGACAAGTTATAATTCCAATAACTTATATTATTTCAAGAGTAATGTGTAGTGCATTGTCGTGTAACACAACCATTCATGCTACAAAGAAAATGAAATACATAGAATATATAGTGTGTATTATTCTTATCGTCTTGGAAAAGGATTTTTGTTATTTTCATATCAATCGAGTATGATTAAGTATGTAGATTCAAGACTATATCCTTTGTTGTAATTTGATATAATCTTGAAACTAAACAAATAACGATCCAATTTCTTGTCCACACTAAAAAACATATCAATTAGATTTGATAAATATATCAACCATAATTTGAATAATGAATTGATATAATATCAAGATCTTTCTTGACCCTCACGAACACTCATTTAAAATAGATAGACATTTTGATAGTGTGTTCCATTAATCCTAAGATTATTTACGAGTGAGGTTAGTGAGTGATTGAAAGTTGACTTATTATTACATGATTGTTATATGTCTTGTTTATGTGAGAAACTATTCGTTGTTACATATAATGAACACACTTAGATTTTGAAAATACTTTTTCTTTTATATAACTACTAATGTTTTAAAATGATTTAATTTCTCTTATTTAAACAACCTAAGGTAAAACAAGGTAATTTGTTGAAAATGTTTAAGTGTGTTGTTGAGAATAAATTAAATTGTTTGAAATATTTATGTGACAACTGGCAAATTAGGGAATTATTTAGAAAAACCGTATTACGTTAAAGTTCATTTATAATTCTATATTAAAAGTTTATTCGTGACGAACATGGAATTTATTTTGTGATTGACGATGTTTGGGGTTAATGTGGAATCGAATTTGAAATTTATCATTTTGATTTGGAAATCTATGTTGCAATTTAATAAATCACGCACTCGTGGCACTACGTTGACTCCGGCACTAGGATAACCTAACAAAAATTTAAAAGTTTTGAAATTGCGGTTCAGCTATATATATTTATTTTGATCGTGTCGTGAAATTTGTAATATTGGGAACGAGCCCGGGATGAGGGTGTCGAGATGTTTTGAAAAGTTTACGGAAAGGGTCATCATGTTTTACGACTAGCCGCCTTTTTTCATTACTTATGATTATTATTATTACTATTATTAGTTTATTTATAAAAAAAATAAACAAAAATCGTCCTTGTGGGTTATAACCGGCCAAAACAAACACACCCACACACACATTTTCACTTCCATCTCTCTCTCATCTCTCTCTCTTGAAAACCCTAGCCGCCGCCACTTTTTCCGGCAACCATCGCCACACCGCCGCCTCCACCACTAAACAAACACCATCACCTTAATCATCTTTTCACGATCTATCTTTTGGTATACATCACGCGCGACCCAAATGACCCTAACCCCTCGTTCTCATCACCACCGCCACCTAAACACCACCATTTTCATTTATACTTGTTAGGTTTTTGAAGAAACTCGTTTTTGAAGTCGTTTTGAAGGTGAGTAGCCACGAGTTTACCTCGTGTGCCTCGGTTCGAACTCCAATCCGTGTATATACGGATTTTTATTGTTGGGTTACGTTTTAAACTAATGGGAAATGACTTTTTGATGATAAAAACTCGTTTGGTATTCGGGTTTCTTGTTTTCTTGATGGGTCGAGTATTAACCGAGAGCTTTTGCTCTCTGCTTGGCCATTTTCGAGCTATTTTGGTTTCTAGATGATAGTTGGTACTTGGTTTTTGATTTGTGGATGTTTGGGATGGTTATTGTTGTTGTTTGGTTCATGGCCGACGACCCAAGGGGTCGGTTTGGTCTTGGTTCGAGCCCCATTGAGCAAGCCGAGACTATAGAAGTCTCGGGTGGGACCCACGAGCTTTGTGGCAAAGCTTTGACCCGGGTTTGACTTGGTAGGTCGACCCGTAGGCTTGGTAACCTTCAGGTTCTTGTGGTATTTCTCTTGGCTATGTTATTATTACTATATTGTTGTTGTTGTTGTTTCGTTTGTGACCGAAAGGAGTAATAAGGATGTTGGACACGGCATTAGTGTGACGGAGATAGGTTAGTTGGGTACCGTAGTCGGACCCGGTTGTTGTAGTTTGTTTGAGTGGATTGATTTGGATTGTGACGGGGATTATTTTGATTCTTGTTGATGAGATATACGGACTTGTGAACTTTGAGCGACGTCGAGGTCACCTTGGCTTTCTAGTCAATGGTTGATTTCGACAACCGCCTTAACATTTGGATTTGGACAATGTACCGAGAAGTGATGACTCGGACTTGTGACTCGTATATTTTTTAACTCGAACGAAATATAAAACTCGTAATAACTTATATATCAATATAAACATTCGTTTATGTATATACATATATATAAACGTGTAAACGTGGGTATATATATATATGTATATATGTACGGATGTGTATATAATAAATAAGAAATCACGAGAACAAAAATAATAACGTTAACAACAAATATGAGACTATTAACTTAGTATAATATCGTCGGAAACATTATTATACTTTTATCGTATAAATGAAATGATTAAGTTGAAAGGGAATTGTTTTAGGAAGTATAATGAGTGTTAGGAAATAAAACGAGATCTTGCGAATTATAAGATATTTGAGAGCACTTAAATCCAAGTTCGACCATTCTATTTCTTGTTGACTATTGGTGCTAGTCACGGATATTTAACGTCAATACACCCAATCTATATAACTATTTAACTTGTTTAGTCGACGGATTAAATAAGACTTATTTAGTTATATCGAAGGGGTTATTATCGGATATTATATCCTACGACGCCTTAGGTCGTGGTAGGAGTTTGGAATAATAAGTTAATAAATATTTTTGTGAAGTTTATCGAATTGACGAATTCGATAGATTTCAGAAATTTATTTATATCACTTATTAAACTCAAAAACTTACCATGTAGGACTCTATATGTTATGTGATTTAGGTTTTGGGTATGATCTTGGAATAATATATTAGGTAAATAAATTATGGAAGGTTATCAAGTCGACGGATTTGATGAACTTCGATGATTTATTTAAATGATATATTGGACTAATATTAGACCCGTAGGTGGTTACTATTATATCTTTTGGGAATATTTGATTTTTAGGAAATAATCCTGAAACGAGTTTATATTGTTAGGAAGTGCCGAGTACGTAGTTGCTGTCTTTTGAGTTGTGATACATCTTACCACTACCGATTTCTTTGTGCGAATATCTGGACTTGAGGTGAGTCATAGCCCCACTTTTACTCTTGAACTTTGTTTTCAATACTTGGGGTGAGAAACGTGCAAATTATTTTATGTGGACTATTATCGCTTTTGTTTTCTCAAAACCTGCTATGCTTATAAAACTAGGATATTGCATCAACCTTAGTCACATAGTGAACCATCGCATGTGGACTAGATATGGTTAGATAAAGCAGCCATAGTGTGATCACCTATAGGACTAAATATATATATATATATATATATATATATATATATATATATATATATATATATATATATATATATAGAGGTTATTTGTGAGATTTGGCTACCTATAGGCCCTATGAGATTTTGTTGTCTATAGGGTGCCCCTATAGGGCTTTGATATGCGGAGTTTAGTTGTGAGATTTGGCTACCTATTACTTTTACTCTTGAACTTTGTTTTCAATACTTGGGGTGAGAAACGTGCAAATTATTTTATGTGGACTATTATCGCTTTTGTTTTCTCAAATCTTGCTATGCTTATGGAACTAGGATATTGCATCAACCTTAGTCACATAGTGATCCATCGCATGCGGACTAAATATGGTTAGATGGAGCAGCCATAGTGTGATCACCTATAGGGCTTTGATATATATATAGAGGTTATTCGTGAGATTTGGCTACCTATAGGCCCTATGAGATTTTGTTGTCTATAGGGTGCCCCTATAGGGCTTTGATATATATATAGAGGTTATTCGTGAGATTTGGCTACCTATAGGCCCTATGAGATTTTGTTGTCTATAGGGTGCCCCTATAGGGCTTTGATATGCGGAGGTTATTTGTGAGAATTGGTTACCTATAGGCCCTATGGGATTTTGTTGTCTATAGGGTGCCCCTATAGGGCTTTGATATGCGGAGGTTATCCGCAAGGCCTAGTCTAGCTAGCAAGCGTTTTGAGTATATGTCCACTTGATTTGATTATGAATATAAACCTATGATCTTATCATTGATTTGTGCTTTGAAATAAGGTACAGATGTTCTGACATTTCTTTAAGGTTTCTCATGACATCTTATATACCTTTGATCTGTTTAGCTTCTGTTTTAATACCATTGCTATGATCCCCTTATTTCTGAACCTTTGACATGATTCTCTCATATGAACCTTTATGATACACCTCTGATTATGAACCTTTGATATGCATTTCTGAAACATTTGATCTGAACCATATTATACGAACCTTTTGTTACGACACTATGATTATGATATGATATCTGACTCCCAGTTTGATAACCGAGCCATTTTCACTAGGCATGAGAGTTCCATGTCCGTGTCAGTGATGCACCTCTGACATGACTCTAGGGCAGTAGAGTGATGTTCTGCCACGTCCCTTTGTTTGGTTGTGCATATATTTGTTATATGTTTTGGGTAGGGGAGTATGGATGCATCCTAGATCTGTTATCTGTTATCTGTTATATGTCTGGTGATTGATGTTGCGTGCATGCACGTCCTTCACATTTCTGGGAGGTCTCCCCTCCATTATGTTACTATGTTACGATATGAAGATATGGTATGATATGATATGTTTCTGGGCTCGGAGGATTACTGTCCTATACCTTACACTTTGTCCTTTCATTTTATTTATACTTTATGATATTGTCCCCAATGTACCATACTATATTACTTATGTTTCATTATCATTACTTCGTTTGTATATATCTGTTCACTGGGCTGTTTAAGCTCAGCCGCATTTCTTATCACCGCGGCAGGTTTTAGAGGGAAGCTGGGATATGAGTGAAGAAGTGCATAAGAACTTAGTGGACTTCACCTTGATAGCTATATTCTGGATTAGAGATGACTAGAAGAGATTTATATTTCAAACCTAGCATTTCTTTGTTAATTCTCATTTGTAACCTTGTATTTCAGATTATTCCTTTGTAACCTTTGGAATTCTTTTGTACTTTATGGTTTTCTGGAAAGAATCCAAGGGGATATATATGTGCCCATACATCTACCATGTGGACCATTTAGATACTTTATGGTTTTAATCGATGCATCGACTCGATGGTCACATGTGTGCTTATTATCAAGTCGCAATATGGCATTTGCGAGATTACTTGCTCAATTAATAAGACTGAGAGCACATTTTCCAGATTATCCTATAAAGACAATACGTTTGGACAATGCTGGTGAATTTACATCCCAAACATTTAATGATTATTGTATGTCTATTGGGATAAGTGTAGAACATTCGGTAGCTCATGTTCATACACAAAATGGGCTTNCTCTCATTGATTTGTGCTTTGAAATAAGGTACAGATATTCTGACCTTTCTTTAAGGTTTCTCATGACATCTTATATACCTTTGATCTGTTTAGCTTATGTTTTAATACCATTGCTATGATCCCCTTATTTCTGAACCTTTGACATGATTCTCTCATATGAACCTTTATGATACACCTCTGATATGAACCTCTGATTCTGAACCTTTGATATGCATTTCTGAAACATTTGATCTGAACCATATGATATGAACCTTTTGTTACGACACTATGATTATGATACTCCCAGTTTGATAACCGAGCCATTTTCACTAGGCATAGGGGTTCCATGTCCGTGTCAGTGATGCACCTCTGACATGACTCTAGGGCAGTAGAGTGATGTTCTGCCACGTCCCTTTGTTTGGTTGTGCATATATTTGTTATATGTTTTGGGTAGGGGCGTATGGATGCATCCTAGATCTGTTATCTGTTATCTGTTATATGTCTGGTGATTGATGTTGCGTGCATGCACGTCCTTCACATTTCTGGGAGGTCTCCCCTCCATTATGTTACTATGTTACGATATGAAGATATGATATGATATGATATGTTTCTGGGCTCGGGAGGATTACTGTCCTATACCTTACACTTTGTCCTTTCATTTTATTTATACTTTATGATATTATCCCCAATGTACCATACTATATTACTTCTGTTTCATTATCATTACTTCGTTTGTATATATCTGTTCGCTGGGCTGTTTAAGCTCAGCCGCATTTCTTATCACCGCGGCAGGTTTTAGAGGGAAGCTGGGATATGAGTGAAGAAGTGCATAAGAACTTAGTGGACTTCACCTTGATAGCTATATTCTGGATTAGAGATGACTAGAAGAGATTTATATTTCAAACCTAGCATTTCTTTGTTAATTCTCATTTGTAACCTTGTATTTCAGATTATTCCTTTGTAACCTTTGGAATTCTTTTGTACTTTATGGTTTTCTGGAAAGAATCCAAGGGGATATATGTGTGCCCATACATCTACCATGTGGACCATTTAGATACTTTATGGTTTTAATCGATGCATCGACTCGATGGTCACATGTGTGCTTATTATCAAGTCGCAATATGGCATTTGCGAGATTACTTGCTCAATTAATAAGACTGAGAGCACATTTTCCAGATTATCTTATAAAGACAATACGTTTGGACAATGCTGGTGAATTTACATCCCAAACATTTAATGATTATTGTATGTCTATTGGGATAAGTGTAGAACATTCGGTAGCTCATGTTCATACACAAAATGGGCTCGCTGAGTCTTTTATCAAGCGGATTCAAATGATCGCAAGGCCCATGATTATGAAAGCGAAACTACCAGTTTCTGCTTGGTGCCATGCTGTTCTACATGCAGCAACACTAATTCGTATCAGGCCAACGAGTCACCATACTTACTCCCCATTACAGTTGGTTTTTGGTCAGGAACCAAATATTTCCCATCTAAGAATTTTCGGTTGTGTAGTATATGTCCCAATTGCTCCACCACAACGCATAAAGATGGGACCTCAAAGGAGAATGGGAATATATGTTGGGTATAATTCACCATCTATAATTAAATATTTAGAGCCATCAATGGGGGATTTGTTTACGGCTCGATTTGCTGATTGTCATTTCGATGAGTCAGTATTCCCAATATTAGGGGGAGAAAAGAAATAGCTGGGAAATGAAATAAGTTGGAAAGAATTATCATTATCTCATCTTGATCCTCGAACAAAAGAATGTGAACAAGAAGTTCAAAAGATAATTCATTTACAAGGGTTAGCAAATCAATTACCAGACGCGTTATTGACCTTAAAAGAGTAACCAAGTCACATATACCAGCTGTTAATGCTCCTGTTAAAATTGATGTTCCTAAAGAACATTCAGAAATTGCTAATGAGTCTAAGGCACGGCTAAAGCGTGGTAGACCAGCCGGTTCCAAAGATAAAAATCCTCGAAAGAAAAAGGGAGCATATAATCAAGATGGTCAAGTCGAGGTTAAAGAAACGCCAGAAGAGTCCTCTATAAGGACATTAGACATGACGGTTCAAGATGAACCTCGGGTACCCAAAAATGAAGAGATCTCAATAAATTATGTCATGTCTAGAAAGGTAGGGAACCGAAATGAAATCGACGTCGATGATGCGTTTGCATATAATGTAGCTTTAGAAGTGATGGAAAATGATGAGGATCAAGAGCCAAAGTCTATTGAAGAATGTAGAAACAGAAACGATTGGCCAAAATGGAAAGACGCAATTGACACAGAATTGAATTCTCTCTCAAAAAGAGAAGTTTTTGGACAAGTAGTCCGTACACCTAAAGGGGTAAAACCTGTAGGATATAAATGGGTCTTCGTGCGAAAGCGCAATGAGAAAAACGAAATTATTAGATACAAAGCGAGATTGGTGGCACACGGATTTTCTCAAAGACCTGGAATTGATTATGAGGAGACATACTCTCCTGTGGTGGATGCAACTACTTTTCGATATCTAATTAATCTGGTAATACAAGAAGGACTTGACTTGCGTCTAATGGATGTAGTAACTGCTTATTTGTATGGTTCACTTGACACTGAAATTTACATGAAACTTCCGGAAGGATTTAAGTTACCCGAATCAAGTGAGAAAAGTTCTCGAGAACATTATGCAATAAAATTGAATAAGTCCTTGTATGGATTAAAACAATCTGGTCGCATGTGGTACAATCGCCTTAGTGAGTATTTGTTAAAAGAAGGCTACAAAAATGATTCTATTTGCCCATGCATTTTTATTAAGAGATCTTGATCGGAATACGTAATAATTGCTGTGTATGTTGATGACTTATATATAATTGGAACTCCTAGGGAGCTTCCAAAGGCGATGGAATGCTTAAAGAAAGACTTTGAAATGAAAGATCTTGGAAAAACCAAGTTGTGCCTTGGATTGCAAATTGAACATCTTAATGATGGAATTTTAGTCCACCAAGAAGCATACACGAAAAATGTTTTGAAAGGTTTTAAATGGATAAATCACACTCACTGAGCACTCCAATGGTGGTGAGGTCACTAGATGTTGAAAAAGACCCTTTTCGGCCTCCGAAAGACGACGAAGATATTCTTTGTCCCGAAGTACCTTATTTAAGTGCCATTGGAGCATTGATGTTTCTCGCTAGTCATACACGGCCGGATATATCATTTTCTTTAAATTTATTAGCAAGTTATAGCTCATGTCCTACGAGGAGGCATTGGAACGGGATAAAGCAAATATTTCAATATCTTCAAGGTACAAAAGACATGGGCTTATATTTTACTAACTCATACAAAACAAATTTAGTTGGATATGCAGATGCAGGATACAGATCTGACCCTCATATTGGTCAGTCTCAAACTGGTTATGTATTCACACATGGCGGTACTGCAATTTCATGGCGTTCCGTAAAGCAAACAATCGCAGCCACTTCATCTAATCATGCAGAAATTTTGGCGATCCATGAAGCAAACCGAGAGTGTGTTTGGTTAAGAAATGTTATACTACATATTGGTGAATCTTGTGGTATTTATGCTGGAGATGAGGGACCAACAATTTTACACGAGGACAACACAGCATGCATTGCTCAACTGAAGGAAGGGTTTATTAAAGGTGACAGAACCAAGCACATTTCACCGAAGTTCTTTTTTACTCATGACTTACAAAAGAATGGCGATATTATTGTTCAAAAGATTCGTTCAAGCGACAATCTAGCAGATTTATTTACCAAGGCACTCCCTACCTCAACATTTAAGAAATTGGTATATGGCATCGGAATGCGGCATTTCAGTGAGCTCAAGTGAAGTGATTATGAGGGGGAATAATACGCACTGCACTCTTTTTCCCTTAGCTATGGTTTTTCTCCCACCGGATTTTTTCCTAGCAAGGTTTTTAATGAGGTGGTATCCAAAGCGTATTTTGAATGATGTACAATCAAGGGGGAATGTTATGAATATATATTTATTATATTGATTGTACATTAATCATCATATTCATGTCCTTTATGATTAGTCTTGTAACACCCAATATGTACTTAATACCATTCATGTTAAGGACCCTATAAATAGAGGCACCTAATGTAATGTGAAGACACACCAATAACAAGTTCTATTTCTTCCTCTCATACTATCATATGTTCTTTTGATTATTGTTCTTATTGTGCTATTAGGCTTGTTATTTAACAATCTTTAACTTTTTGATAATCATAAACATTACTTATATGCTTTTATTTAATTTAGCATTAATCATCTTTTACTAATATTATTAGCAAGTATCATTATCAAAATATTTCTTTTCTTGGTCAATTTACTGTTGTTAAAATACAAAATAATCCATATGTGTCGTGCTATGAGTGTTTTGACGCGTACACATAAACAATGCACAACCACGACCATATTCCCTGGGTACGTGGTGAAGTTAGAAAAAACTGAAGGATAGTTCGCTTTTCTTGTATATATAGGTCGACTAGCTTGCGAAATTCTAGTTATAGTTCCCAAGAAGGGAAAAAAAAGTGTGTTAGGTAAAGCTTATATGTAAAAATGATTATTCAAAATTATTGGCACTTCTTTTATTATATTAATCAATATCAATGTTATATCAATATAATTCATTTACAACGTGAGTGATACTAAAAATTAAGATAAGAAGGTGTGATCTTGACCATTCATCTCAGTTTTTACAAATGGTAAAGAACCACATCTTAAAGCGACATGTGTTCATCTCAATTAAAACCACATTTATTTTTAAATTGAAATATCTTCTCTAGAATTTAATTTTTTATGATCTAACTACATCATATTTTTTAAAACCTTTACACTCTGTTCCCGAGTTTATTTTATGGAGTGAAAGGGAAAGGTTTGAGATGGTGATAAAAAAAAATTGTGTTCCAGAGATTTTTTAGGAGGGGAGAGGAAAGTAAAGGGTGGTAAATTACATCAAAATTATTCTCCTAATTTACTTCCCAAATTGGGATGAAATGGAGTGAAATTGATTTTAAAGCTCTTTTTTTTACTTCCTTCTCTTTTCTTTCCAACTCGGGAACACAAGATAAAAAAAATAATTTTTTATTCCTCTCCTCTTTACTTCACTCGTTTTTCCTTCTCCATCTCTCTTACCTCCGTTTTATACTCGGGCATAGAGCATTACTCTTTAATTCAATATCCATTTTGATATACTTTTATAAATTTTTAATTTTTTACATTTTTAATGAGTTTATTTGATTTTGATTCAAAAATTTTACAACTTAAACCTTAATTTGAATCAGTACAAACTTGATTCGTCAAAATTATATACTACTCATGGAGGAAGCGTTTGACGGGTAAGAGAATGTGAGGGTCTTTGTACATGCATAAGAGAGTGCGTGGGTCTTTGTACATGTGAGAATGATGATGTCAATATGATATACATCCAGAGTGTTGTGAAACGATATCGATCACTAAACAGGTAAGGAATTGCGGGGAGACAACATTGATCATATGAGTTCTTACCAAGTTAGCAGCTTTTGATCCAAAACTTACTAACTAGGATTGGCTTATGTTAAGCATTTTGTAGATAGACTTATATAAGAAAGAGTATACCTGTGTATATTTTGCAGATTGACTCCAAGCCGCAAATAGGTATTCAGACTGTACCAGCAAGGCGTGATTATTCTACTATTATATGTATGATTTGTTGAAGCGTTTTTTACACCAATTTCTCTCTTATGATAATTAAGCTTTAACACGTGTTGTTTGTTGCCGTGTTATCCATGTTAGTGGATTATTATGTTAGCCCAATGATCTTATTTGTAATAGTGCTTAGCATTTGTATTTAGGCCCGTTAATGTATTTTATATGCACTCAACATTGTAACTATTATTGATCAATCGATATACCACATCGTTTAAAGAGAAGACATCTATCTAGTATATATTATCAGTGAATACATCAAGAATTTGTTCTGATTATTATTATTATGTTCTTCAGCATGATATGTCATGAGTGTAATAATATGTTATGCTCTTGACTTAATACGCAGAATAACTTCTATAAATTCTAAACTTTTTTTGTGTGATGATGTTTTATATGAACTTGTATATGCGCATGTGTGACGCTTTATATAAACTTTGTTGGATATAAGAGATGTTACTCTCACAATAATTGCTCACAAAACCTTAATGCGACAAAATATTAAATAACTTTTGGTCTTGGTTATATGAAAAACAATGGCACTCAAAATGTTACTCCGTATTTATTAAAAACTTGGATAAACTTTCTTTTTTGTTTGTAGGAACCGATACATATTTCACTTCAATTCTACTAGCAGCCAACTTTGCATGGCCATATTACAATATGAAAACTATCATTCAAAGATACATGAGATTCTTAGCCGACACTACAACATGCATTTACCACATGTTGTTGACTCACTATTTAGAAAAGCTAATTGCAAATTTTCTTTGGTAACTCCAATAGTAAATTAGTAAGGCTTGTCCCCCAAAGTCTTTTGGCTTTCTTTTTGTGGCAAAACACATTAGTTTACAAACTTGTACATGTGCATACTTAAGTGTGTGGAGTGAAGCCCGTTGCGGGGATTTACGTTCATAGACGTGGAGTGACATCATTTACCAGAAGAAAAGGCAAAAAAAGTGCTCGCATTGCGCAAAACCAGCTGAAATGGTCCATTGGTTGAGCTCTTTCTATATTTGTCCACATCATCCAAGGTTCGATCCTTGTGAGGTGCATTTTTAATCCGCATTTTTTATTTTACCAGGGGCACGTTACCCCTTTACCCGTAATTAAGAGCATTGGTGACAGTTTCGCGTTAAAGTTATGTGTTATAGCAAAATATGTTGACCAGATGAGTTTTTACCAAGTTATACCAGCTTTTGATCCAAAACTTAGTAACTAGGAGATAGTTTAATCCAAATAAGAAATCCCTTTTCGCCTCATCCTGTCATCTAAAATACAAAGTTAAAATCTCACACTTGTAGTACAGTATATTAATAAATACGGAGTAATCTATAAAATCACCTAACTCCTGATTGGCAAAAATGAAAAAAAAAAGTTATGAAAATAATCGAAATATATCAATTTACCTAAAGATGTTATAAATTAATAAAGAATAACTATACCGAGATACAAAGCTTTGAAATGCGTTTCACATTTTACAGTGTGGTGTTTGGTAATTGATAGGTTTACATCTTTACCTAAACCTGCAGACATGATTGCAAGTTCTAGTAACTTTGGTACATCTGACCAAGTGACTGTTAGCCCTCCTAAGCCTTCTGAGCCTAGGTGGAGTGTAAGAGCAAGAAAAGCCAAATATTTTGGTGACGATTTCTAACTATATTTGGTCGAAGGATCAAGGAATGAAATTGACATTCAATATCAATATTGTTTTAATGTTGATGAAGATCCGAGGACCTACAGTGAAGCTATGGCTTCAAGGGATGCTGCATTTTGGAAAGAGGCAATCCAAGATGAGATTGACTCTATTATGCACAATAATACTTGGAAATTGTCTGATTTACCACCTGGGTGTAAACCATTGGGTAGTAAATGGATCTTCAAAAGGAAGATGAAGGTGGATGGAAGCATAGACAAGTATAAAGCCAGATTGGTTACCCAAGGCTTTAGACAAAAAGAAGGTATTGATTTCTTTGATACCTATGCTCCTGTTGCTAGGATTACCACCATTAGATTATTGTTAGCACTTGCGGCTATACATAATCTTGTAATTCACCAAATGGATGTTAAAACAACCTTTCTGAATGGTGAATTGGATGAAGAGATTTACATGAAACAACCTGAAGGTTTTGTCATGCCTGGTAACGAAGATAAGGTTTGTAAATTGGTTAAGTCTCTTTATGGTTTGAAGCAAGCCCCCAAGCAGTGGCATCAGAAATTTGATGATGTTGTTTTGTCTAATGGTTTTGCATTAAATCAAGCAGACAAGTGTGTATACAGCAAGTTTGATGCTTTTGGTAAAGGAGTAATCATTTGCTTGTATGTAGATGACATGTTGATCTTTGGTACTGACCAAGATCAAGTTGATACAACTAAGGAATTCGTGTCCTCTAAATTTGATATGAAGGACATCGGGGAGGCTGATGTGATTCTTGGCATTAAGATCATACGTGGAGAACATGGCATTGCTATCTCTTAATCACATTATATTGAGAAGATGTTGGATAAATTTAATCTGAAAGATTGTTCTCCAATAGATACTCCTATGGATCCCATAACAAAACTTGTGCCTAATAAAGGAGTTGTTGTGAATCAACTTGAATATTCAAGGGCTATTGGATCTCTTATGTATGCCATGATTAGTACTAGACCTGATATAGCTTTTGCTGTTGGAAAGTTGAGTAGGTATACTCACAATCCAAGTTTAATTCATTGGCAAGCAATTAATCAAGTATTTAAGTACTTGAAAGGAACAATGGATTATGGTTTGACTTATACTGGATTTCCTTATGTTCTTGAAGGTTATTCAGATGCAAGTTGGATTACCAATAAGGAAGATCATTCTTCCACAAGTGGTTGGGTATTCATACTTGGAGGTGGTGCCATATGCTGGGCATCTAAGAAGCAAACTTGCATCACTGATTCAACAATGGAATCTGAGTTTGTGGCATTAGCAGCAGCTGGTAAAGAAGCTGAATGGCCAAGGAATTTAATTTATGAAATTCCATTGTGGCCTAAACCGATATCACCCATTTCTATAAGATGTGATAGTGCAACTACCTTGGCTAAGGCATACAGTCAAGTATATAATGGGAAGTCTACACACTTAGGTGTTCGACATAGCATAATACGTGAGCTTATCACGAATGGTGTGATATATGTGGTGTTTGTGAAAACACAACACAATTTAGCCGATCATTTAACCTAAGGGTTGAGTAGAGATCTCGTAAAAAAGTCGGCTATAGGGATGAAATTAAAGTCCACCAGAAATCTCTGATATCAAGATACCCAATTCTCACCTAGTATGACGCTAGGTGCTAAATTCAATGTGGAAGGCTTAATATTTAGAGATTGGAACACATTAGAAGAATCATCCAAAGGTATGTGTTCAGACCTACAAGTAAGGGAGGTTGAATGGATATTCTTAATAGCTCTTTTGATAAATTGCGTTGTATGTGCAAGACTAAAAGAGCTACCTATATGAGCATGAAGTTTAGCCGCTTCAAGAAGCTGGGACTTGGCTTTGACATGCTTATGAAGGATAAGGACATAGGCTAGTAAAACATGTGTCAAGATAGAACTACTATGTATGTAAACTTTTGTGTACATTATCTTCGTGTATTCATAATGAATTCCCAGGGTTCAATCTTAAGCGACACCCTGGTATTCGAATATTTGGAATGTGTAATGTACTAATGTGAAATTCAATCGTCACGATATTTCATTTATGCAAAAGTTTGATTGTTTGAGATAACTTGTTTTAGTTAATCAAGGATTGCACTAAAATAGGGGAGGAATGTTAGATATTAGTGTAATTGGATTAACTTGTTTGACCAATTTCATCATAATAAGATATCATTTAGGCTTGGATGTGCGGAGTGCACACCTATTTGAATTTATTATAAGCTTAAGGGCGAAACCCGTAAGGGACGGGGGTCCGTGGGCAGCGCCTCTGGCAGGGTCCAAGGGGCAGAGCCCCTGGCTGGGGTCGAGCTATGTTAAATATTCCTCAGAAAATTAAATATTCGGAAATTGAGGGACTAAATTTGACAATTCTGAGACATTGGAAAACTGCCTAAAAGGCGGTTATTATGGCCCTAATCCCGTTTTCATAGGTATATATATGTTTTCCTCTATTGGTCGTTTTCTGTCTGGTTCATAAAATCTCAAACAAAAACATTCAAAACGTTCTCAATCTCTGAATTGTATCCGATTGAATAATTCAGAAGAACCACCGAATTGATTCGATCTGAAAGTGTTCACACGCCTTTCAGAGATTCAAACAATATCGGGTTGTGTTCGTTTATTGTGTTTATCCCCTACAAAAAATGAACAAACAAAAAGTAAGTACAAAGTTTCAGTTATGCATAGAATAGAAGCACCAATAATTGATATCGTTCTTTGAAGTTTCACTATTTGATACCTATACTATTACTCATACTTCTATTACTTTAGCGTTAAGAATTTTCCCGATTCTTTCCAGTCATGACTAAATAGATTAGTCAGCATAAAATAGTGTCTTCCTTACTAATGAATGCTTAGTTGACTATGAACCGAGAATTAGTATCACAAGTCGGGTCAGGCAAATTTAACAACTGCTTGCATTGGAAATCAATATACATATGAATGTAAAAAAAATGAAAAAATAACAATTACATCCGATCCAGAACTAGAATTATACTCCACACAAACCAACATCGTTTCCTAAGGACAAACAAATATTGATACAGTTGAAGGTTTCATTTGAGTAAGAGCGGAATAAAAAAACTGAGTATATAACTTCGGGAATTATAAGAAAGGTAAGAGCTTTTATTTCTATACTAAGTAAATATTACAAAGCGGAATTGAAAGTGAAAAAGGCGACTAAGTACATAGAAGAAACGATGGCTCCTTTCTTACAATACATTAGGCGGGTACTCGCATGTTGCAGCGCTACTAGTTACCCGTGTAACTAAATTTTTCAGCGAGCAAATGGTTTTCGGTTATACATTTTTCCTAATACTAAATTAGAGATAGTGTTGCTAAAAAATTCATGGTTATGACTATGTATTTATGATTGTATTATAAGTAAAATAATTTTAGATTTGTTGCCTTTTGTTTGGTTTGTGAGTTATGACAATGTTATCGATGCTTGCAATGGCGAAAAGTGGTAGTGACGTAACTGACGTTAATGGTAAATCCCGGTGTGTTTCGAGCTTATATAAGGCTTTGATGCTCCTGAGGTTAATTTTCTTGCTCCGCAATGGGTGCAATCAACCTTAAACCGGCTGTTATGACATACATGTATTCTATAATATTTACACTGTGTTGGGCTTCCTGGTGTCCCTTTTTCTCATAGTAATCGATCATAAATTTATTCTACTCCTTTTGGTTTTGGTTGATCAAAAAGATTTCTTGTTGATATCAGTGTAGGATAATGATAAAACCCGTAGGAGATATTGTATTATTGATACGGTATTTATAGAGTACAAACCCTAATGGACCAAACCCACAAGTCGGGCTTGGGCCTATTTATTCACTAATACCCCCCGCAGTCTGAGCGGCGAAATCGCGAAAGCTCGGACTGGAGTAGTAAACTAGAAAAGAAAAGAAAACATCAACATAATAATAAAAACATCAACATATTCCTTCAATCAGTTGCTATTAACTTTACAGCCATAACTTTAATCAAGTGACTAAAAAAGCAAGTAATTACAGTATTAATCACATCTATAGCTTCGCCAAATATATGATTGTGAAAATGCAAGATGAAACAACCAGACAACTTTCTGGTTCAACACCTCCTTTTCTTTGCCTCTCTTCTTTGATCAGGCATCGTCTTTAAATGCGACTGCCGGTCAGTGTGATTTATGGTTGACATTCCGTCTTCTAACTCATTCTCTTGGATAGATTCACCGCCTTTTGTTTCTGTTTTGAAATTTGATTTTTGATGTATCATGCTTGATGCTCCCTGATTTTGATATGTGGGCAATGGGCGCAATCATGGCTAAATTTTATTAATATGGAACTTATTGACTATAAGTGATTAAAAATGCATTACGGCCATCACTTTTAACCACAGTGAGTTCGAGCTAAAATCTGTGAGAATTCATTCTCTAACACTTCGAGATAAAGATTATTGGACTTAGAAGAAAGACTATGAATGATGCATTATTCGGAGTAAGGGGGTTATTTTGTGCATGTGTTTGAGTTGATATATGCGACACAATGGTGCATTCATAAATGCAATTATCTCAAGAATTTGAAGAACTACTCATATAAACAGAATCGATCTCAAGTAACTGTATAACTTACCACTACTAAACAAATCCAACAATTAAACTATCAAAAGAAGGAAGAAACTTCTAATGGACAAGCTAAGAATAAGAATAAGAATAAGAACGTCTTTTTAGTCGTATCTGAATGATTGAAATGAATGATTCAGAACCATATATCGAACTAAAACAATACAAGCTGCCGGCCGACGAAAATAGGAAGAAGAAAAAAACTACTTTATTATCACGTTTTCTTTTACACAAGATCAAATGAGAATGAATGATTTACACTACACGACCGTAACCAGGAGTATCGTACACATTTTATGGAACAGTAGGATTTTTTTTTCGAGTAACAAATGGAACATCTTACAATTATAAGTTCTTATATCCACGGCTCACTGAAAATTTGAAAACTAATATCTACTTTTTGGTTCCGAGTCATGGCACATTCTTAGCATTATTGACTACGTTGTCGATATAGGTAGCAAACGGTCCGTGATCAGGAACCGTAACCGGGTCAGGAGGGGTTTCTGGAACTTGTTCATTGTTAGCAACACTTGGGTGCAGCAGTGCATACCCTCGCCCAAATCCTCTACCACTAGGTGACCCCACCAAAACTGACCCATTAACACTTTGCTGTTGTTGTTGGTGCAGTGCATATGCTCGCCCAAATTCTTTTCCTCTACTCATCATTGTTGACATTATGCCAATAACCCCCGTCACATCTGTCCCCGATGATGCTGACTCATTTGGAATCTGTTCGTGACCAGAATCCGAAACAGGAACCGGGTCAGGGTTGGGGGCTTGGTTTGGTGGATCTTCATTGCGCACACGTCGCTGCATCAGTGCATACCCTTGCCCAAATCCTCTACCACTAGGCGGCCCCACCAAAACTGACCCATTAACACTTTGCAGTTGTTGCTGCTGCAGTGCATATGCTCGCCCAAATCCTCTTCTAGCCGCACGACTCATCGTTAACATTCCACCGCTACAGCCACTAGTCGTCCCCCATACTGGCTCATCATGGCTCTTTCTTTCACTATTTTTAATTTCTTGATCATGAACACATTCAACCCCTGCTTCTTCTTTAGCCTGCGTTTTAAAACACTGTGATTCTTGATTGGTATTATTCATCGTCATCATCTCCCCACTAGCCCCCGATACTAATTCACCACCTTCTTCTTGGTGTTCATGCTTATAATCTTTATCATACGCCATTATTAACAACTTAACTTCGAGATGAAGATTAACGAAAACTTAACAGCAAATCAGCAATAAGAAGTAGACAAAGAACAAAAAGACTATTTAAAATGGAGGTTTGAAAGAGAGGCTCCAAATTGAAGGTTTTATACTCAAGAATTGTAACAGATTTATCCTTCACTTGCTTAAGTATTACTAGTATTTTTTTTAATCCAAATATCAAATTTTTTATTCTGGTATATATTAAATGGAAAAAGTTCAACTGAATACTATTTCTTCAACTTCACTTTCAATTTCGCATCCAGTCATTTTGTTTACAACTATTTCTACGTTTGTCTATATGCTTTTTTTTCTGAAGAGCAAGAGTGCCAAAGGCATTAGAAAATATTAAATAATGGCGTCAGTTGGTCGTGGAGCGTCGGGGGTTGTCTTTACAGCGCTCAATTATCAAACTGGTGAAGTTAAACCTATGTTTTAAGGCTGTTATGACATACGACAAAATATATATCCTTTCCAAGGGGGCTTCCTGGTGTCCCTTTTTCTGAATCATTTTTGTAATTCTAAAAATTTGACCTTCGAGATGAAGATCAACAAAAACTTGACAACAACAGTAAGTAGACAAAGAAGAAAAAAACTAACTACGGATTTTTATTTTTTTTATTATTATTTTTTATTTTTTTTATTTTTATTTATTTATTTTTTTTTTAATATGACCAAACTGTTGCTTCAGAGTATTTATAAAAGCCATGCAATGACCAAAGCCATGCATTAAGAGAATCAATCTCAAGTCTCAACTAACTGTAACAGATTAACAGAATTATCCTTCACTTGATTAATAATTTCAAATATTAATTTTTCTATAAACTGTTTGTTATATGAGTACATCTCCCTATTTAAACACATAAGAATATCCCATTTTCTAGAATTAATAAATTCATTTGAGTACCAGTATACCAACATTCATATTCACATTCATTCTTTTTCTGCAACTATTTCTTCTACTTTTCACTCTGTGTTTTTTACTGAAAAACAAGAAATGGAAAAATATCAAATAATGGCGGAAGTTGGTCGTGGAGCGTCAGGGGTTGTTTTTAAAGCGGTCAATTATCAAACCCGTGAAGTCGTTGCCATAAAAAAACTCAACAAGAGCTACAATTCATGGGACGAAAGCAACATCTTAAGAGGAATGAATGCACACATGATGATGAACTATCATCCTAATATCGTCACCCTCAAAGAAACCATCAAAGAACATGACACCTTGTTCTTG
The DNA here is from genome assembly GCA_014162995.1 of Artemisia annua. Classification (NCBI taxonomy): domain Eukaryota; kingdom Viridiplantae; phylum Streptophyta; class Magnoliopsida; order Asterales; family Asteraceae; genus Artemisia; species Artemisia annua. Next base: position 140,763 of record LBNU01032195.1, on the reverse strand, counting down.
GTATACGAATACATGCCATGCAGTCTCTACCAACGTTTGACAGAACGGAAAACGGTATCTTCGTCATTCTCAGAAACCGAGATTCGATTCTACTGCTTCCAAGTTTTTCAAGTTCTTGCACACATGCATCAAAACGGCTACTTTCATTGTGACCTCAAACCCGAGAACCTTCTTATGAACGAGAATATAATAAAGATTGGTGATCTTGGTCAAGCTCGTGACATGAATGGTCAAAGGAGCTATAATGTCTCAAAACTTTGGTATCATGCACCTGAGGTTTTACTACAGTCGCCTTGTTACAATTATGCAGTTGATATGTGGGCAATGGGTGCAATCATGGCTGAATTACTCACCCTCAAACCACTTTTTCAAGGCGATTCTCCAGTAAATGTATTGTTTAAAATGCGCAAGGTATTAGGCACTCCAACAGAAAGTACAGAGTCAAGGGGACCTGATATTGCGAATAATTGGATCAATAATCAGTTTCCAGATCTTCTTGGTATGCCATATTCTGAATTGTTACCAAATGCAGGCCCCGATTTGGTGAACCTGATTGCTACACTTCTGTCATGGCAACCGTCTAATAGGCCAACAGCCGATCAGGCACTTAAACATCCGTTCTTTCATAGTTTTTATCCTTTTCCACCAAGTGTACCAATCGTGTTCAGCATGGCCCAACAGAGGGAGGTGTTTAGGAACATAAGAATTTTGCAGGGTTTAAGAATTTTGCCAGGTTTCACAAGTGGCCCTGAAAGAGTGGTTTCAATTGAAGAACAGATTAGTATGCTTCCAGAGAATCCATTTGATATGTAATATAACAGAAATATGATACTTGGTTTAGTTCTTTGCAATAGTATTAGTTACTGTAAATCGTAAGTTTTCATGTACTGGATTTGGTTTGATTGTTTGTAAATCAAGTTACCTGAATGATCGAAAAGTACTTTTATACTCTCATTATAATAGAAGGCTTTGATGCTCCTGAGGTTAATTTTCTTGGTCCGCAATGGGTGCAATCATGGCTGTATTATTCACCCTTAAACCGGCTGTTATGACATGCATGACGTGCAAACTGACCGTGTATAGCGTCAAATAAGTATAGTTTAAATATTAATTTAGTGATAGATGTTGTTACGATTTTTAATCAAAAAGATTTCTTGTTGATACCAGTTGCTATAACATTACAGCCATATCTTTAATCAAGTGAGTAAAAAAGCAAGTAATTACTCTGCATTAATCACATCTATAGCTCCGACAATGATATGATTGTGAAAATGCAAGATGAAACAAACAGACAACTTTCTGGTTCAACACCTCCTTTTCTTTGCCTCTCTTCTTTGATCGAGCATCATCTTTAAATGTGACTCTCGGTCGGTGTGATTTATGGTTGACATTCAGTCTTCTAAACTCATTCTCTTGGATAGATTCACCGCCTTTTTGTTCTGTTTTGAAATTTGATTTTTGATGTTCTCGGTTGATGCATCATGCTTGATGCTCCCTGATGTTGATATGTGGGCAATGGGCGCAACCATAACTAAATTTTATTGTATATAAACAATATGGAACTTATAGACTATACGTGATTAAAAATGCATTACGGCCATCACTTTAACCACAGTGAGAACGCGCGAGCTAAAATCTTTGAGAATGCATTCTCTAACCATTCGAGATAAAGATTATTGGACCTAGAAGAAAGACTATGAATGATGTATTATTCGCGAGTAAGGGGGTTATTTTGTGCATGTGATTGAGTCGATATATGCAGCAAACCAGTGCATTCACAGATGCAACTATCTCAAGAATTTGAAGAACTACTAATATAAACAGAATCGATCTCAAGTAACTGTAAATTACTATATACAAATCCAACAATTAAACTATTAATAGGAAGAAGAAACTACTAATGGAAAAGCTAAGAATAAGAATAACAACGTCCTTTTAATTGTATCTGAATGAATGATTCAGAACCATATATCGAACAAAAACAATACAAGCTGCTGGCATACGAAAATATAAAGAAAAAAAAAACTTTATTATCAGGTTTTCTGTTACACAAGATCAAATGAGAATGAATGAGATTTACACTACACAACCCGTAACCCAGAAGTATCGTACACATTTTATGGAACAGTAGGATTTTTTTTTTTTTTTTTCGAGTAACAAATGGAACATCTTACAATTATATGTTCTTATATCCATGGCTCACTGAAAATTTGAAAACTAATATTTACTTCCTTTTGGTTCTGAGTCATGGCACATTCTTCTTAGCATTATTGACTGCGTTGTCAATGTAGGTAGCAAACGGTCCGTGATCAGGAACCGTAACCGGGTCATGAGGGGTTTCTGGAACTTGTTCATTGTTAACAACACTTGGGTGCAGCAGTGCATACCCTCGCCCAAATCCTCTACCACTAGGTGGCCCCACCAAAACTGACCCATTAACACTTTGTTGTTGTTGTTGGTGCAGTGCATATGCTCGCCCAAATCCTCTACCACTAGGTGGCCCCACCAAAACTGACCCATTAACACTTTGCTGTTGTTGTTGCTGCAGTGCATATGCTCGCCCAAATCCTTTTCCTCTATTCATCATTGTTGACATTATGCCAATAACCCCCGTCACATCTGTCCCTGATGATGCTGACTCATTTGGAGTCTGTTCGTGATCAGAATCCAAAAAAGGAACCGGGTCAGGGTTGGGGGCTTGGTTTGGTGGATCTTCATTGCGCACGCGTCGCTGCATCAGTGCATACCCTCGCCCAAATCCTCTACCACTAGGCGGCCCCCCTAAAACTGACCCATTAACACTTTGCAGTTGTTGCTGCTGCAGTGCATATGCTCGCCCAAATCCTCTACCACTATGTGGCCCCCCTAAAACTGACCCATTAACACTTTGCAGTTGTTGCTGCTGCAGTGCATATGCTCGCCCAAATCCTCTACCACTAGGTGGCCCCCCTAAAACTGACACATTAACACTTTGCAGTTGCTGCTGCTGCAGTGCATATGCTCGCCCAAATCCTCTTCTAGCAGCACTACTCATTGTTAACATTCCACCGCTACAGCCACTAGTCATCCCCAATACTGGCTCATCATGGCCCTTTCTTTCACTATTTTTTATTTCTTGATCATGAACCCATTCAACCCCATCTTCTTCTTTAGCCAGGGTTTTCAAACATTGTGATTCTTGATTGGTATTATTCATTGTCATCATCTCCCCACTAGCCCCCGATACGAATTCACCGCGTTCTTCTTCTTGTTCTTGCTTATAATCTTTATCATACGCCATTATTAACAACTTAACTTCGAGATGAAGATTATCGAAAACTTAACAGCAATAAGAAGTAGACAAAGAAAAAAAAAGACTATTTAAAATGGAGGTTTGAAATTATGAATGAATGTTATATAAACATAGAGGTTTGAAAGAGAAGTAGTGATCCTAACAGAATGTGATTTTTAAAGAATGATAAGAGGCTCCAAATTGAAGGTTTTATACTCAAGAATTGTAACAGATTTATCCTTCACTTGCTTAAGTATTATTTTTTTTAATCCAAATATCAAATTTGTTATTCTGGTATATATTACTTATTAAATTGAAAAAGTTCAACTGGATACTATTTCTTTCAATTTCGCGCCAGTCATTTTGTTTACAACTATTTCTATGTTTGTCTATGTGCTTTTTATTCTGAAGAGCAAGGGTGTCAAAGGCGTTAGAAAATATAAAATATTGGCGTAAGTTGGTCGTACGTGGAGCGTCGGGGGGTTGTCTTTACAGCGCTCAATTCAAACTGGTGAAGTTAAACCTATGTTTTAAGGCTGGTATGACATACAACAAAGCATATATCCTTTCCAAGGGGGCTCCAGGCAATAAGAGAACCAATCTCAACTAAAAAAGACTAACAGAATTTATAACAAAATTATCCTTCACTTGATAAAAAATAATTTTAAATCTTTATTTTTCTATAAACTGTTTGTTGTATGAGTACACTCCCTATTTAAACACATAAGAATATCCCATTTTCTAGAATTAATAAATTCATTTGAGTACCAGTATACCAACATTCATATTCATATTCATTCTTTTTCTGCAACTATTTCTTTTTTCTCTCTGTGTTTTTTACTGAAAAACAAGAAATGGAAAAATATCAAATAATAGCGGAAGTTGGTCGTGGAGCGTCAGGGGTTGTTTTTAAAGCGCTCAATCATCAAACCGGTGAAGTCGTTGCCATAAAAAAACTCAACAAGAAATACAATTCATGTGACGAAGGCATCATCTTAAGAGAAACAAATGCACGCATGATGATGAACTATCATCCTAATATCGTCACCCTCAAAGAAACCATCAAAGAACATGACACCTTGTTCTTGGTATACGAATACATGCCATGCAGTCTCTACCAACTTTTGACAGAACGGAAAAGGGTATCTTCGTCATTCTCAGAAACCGAGATTCGATTCTACTGCTTCCAAGTTTTTCAAGTTCTTGCACACATGCATCAAAACGGCTACTTTCATTGTGACCTCAAACCCGAGAACCTTCTTATGAACAAGAATATAATAAAGATTGGTGATCTTGGCCCAGCTCGTGAGATGAATGGTCAAAGGAGCTATAATGTTTCAAAACTTTGGTATCTTGCACCTGAGGTTTTAATACAGTCGCCTTGTTACAATTATGCAGTTGATATGTGGGCAATGGGTGCAATCATGGCTGAATTACTCACCCTCGAACCACTTTTTCAAGGCGATTCTCCAGTAAATGTATTGTTTGAAATGTGCAAGGTGTTAGGCACTCCAATCAGAAAGTACAGGGTCTGATATTGCGAATTGGAAAAATAATCAGTTTCCAGATCTTCTTGGTGTGCAATTTTCTGACTTGTTACCAAATGCAGGCCCCTATTTGGTGAATCTGATTGCTACACTTCTTTCATGGCAACCGTCCCATAGGCCAACAGCCGATCAGGCACTTAAACATCGGTTCTTTCATAGTTTTAATCCTTTTCCACCAACTGTACCAATCGTGTTCGGCATGGGGCAACAGAGGGAGATGTTTAGGACCATAAGAATTTTGCAGGGTTTAAGAATTTCACAGGGTTTCACAAGTGGCCCTGAAAGAGTGGTTTCAATTGAAGAACAGATTAGTATGCTTCCAGAGAATCCATTTGATATGTAACAGAAATATGATATGCGGTTTAGTTCATTGCCATAATATTAGTTAAATCGTAAGTTTTCATGTGCTGGATTTGGTTTGATTGTTTGTAAGTCAAGTTACATGAATGATTGAAAATTACTTTTGGTGATCAATGTTTTGTATTGTATGTCATATGTTATAGCGTTACGTGTGTCAAAAGCTATGAAGCTCATTTGTTTCTTGAATTAATGATTATGTTTCCGCTCTCTTTCTGTAGTGCTAGCAGAAGATCTACTAACTGTCTAACATGTACTTTGTGTCACCCATAGAACGACAACCTATCGAACTCGATCAATACGACATCACATTTATTTTGAAAGGTCTTGTGTTTAACTGTTGATATATACATAAGATAAGATGGTATGATGGTCGGTATTGTAACTTGATTGGGTAATAACCAAAGAAAATCATGATCAGACATATTAGATGCCAAGGCCTTTGTTCTATTGCTATGTGAGTTGGCCACCAACCTAGAGGTTGTGGGTTGAAGCCTCGCCGGAGTCATTTGTAAGATATATTGTGAGATATGTGGTATAGGTGAAAGAAAAATTGTCGTTCTAAAAAAAGAAACATATATTAGATCGTTCTTGTATGTAGTAAGTTTCTACCAAATACTAGTAACTTATTTATAAGGAGAAAGTGACTAACTGTTTTGCCTTACAAATAAAATATAGTAATATTAATTAATAAATGCAAACAAGTATTTTTAAAATATCAGTATAGTAATTGTTAGTAAAATGAATGAATAAATAAAGGTAAACATAATATTTATGTTGAAAGTATGTGGGATTTTAAAATGATTTATGTTGTAACCGTCGGTAAAAATGAATGGAAAAATAAATATGAAAAAAAAAATGTTGAAAGTAAGTGGGTTGTTAAAAAATGGAATAGTGAATAACAGATTTAGTAATAGATGATGAGGTAGGAAGATGAGAATGAGCAGGGGTTCGTAATGAAGGAGGTTCACAAAGGGTTCGTAATGGTTGTGGTGTGTTTCACAATGAGGAATTCTACACTCATTCAAATTTTACTAAAACAAAATTCACACAATGACATGGATGTTTATCATTGGTGGTTTCATTTTTATGTTCTCTTTCTTCTCTTTATTTAACCCAATCATATACATCCATGTCATTGTGTGGAGTTTATTTTTGTAAAATTTGAGTGGATGTAGCATTTCTCTTTCACAATTGTTTCGCAATAGGGGAAAGGGGGTTCGTAAGAGGAAGAAATTGGGTTTTTTATGTTTGAGATGAATTGCATATATTGAATATAGAAGTGTATAACGAATTAACTGCGAATTAGTTACAAAATATTGCGACCTTTTATAGTTTTTTACGAAAAGAGTTCTCTAGTTATTTTGAAAATCGAGGATGTTCACCCGCGCGTTGCCGCGGGGCGTCTGTATACGATCGTTTAGCATGCAGTATCTTCATATGATAAGTTGCTGACTATGTTGTGCTAATAAAGGAAAAAATATCAAAAGAATAAGCAAAAGTAAACATCTAAAGGTGTTGCTAATATCAGTTTAAAGCATGAACAGTATACCCAATTGACAGATTCTATTATATTGTCTTATAAGGAAATGCAATAAGCAAAGAGTTTATAAGCAAACCGTAACATCATATTAAAGTATAACAACCATATTGTTTGTGGCTCATATACAATTTACATATGATAAAGCTAAAGACCCTATGAACATTTTAAAACAATGCATCTGATCTTTTCTTAGGCAGCATTTAAACGCGTCATTTGTGTTGTGGCCTGAAACAGATGGTTGTTCAGTTGAGAGGCAAGCACTGAAGATTCGCCGTAGTATCAATCATAAAGTCCTTGCAAAACAAAGCACTAAACTCTAAAGGATCCTCCTCATTCTCATAGGCTCTGTTGATTATCTGCATGTGAATAAGTCAATATTAGCATGTCTAAATTATAAATTAGTACTATACTGCACATAAAGATCCTTAAACCAATAATTCTATCCAGCTCATTTCACAATATAAGCTTCTTCAAACCAAATACATCATGCTGAGTCTAAGAAAAAAGAAGAAAAACCAACCTCATTTACCACCATTGTGTGATCCATTTAACTTCACTTCTAAAATATTTTCCTACATGTCAAATGCTTATGGTCTAATCATGTATCAAATGCTTACAACTATATATTGCATTATTTATAAGTTACTATTGCATAATCCTTTAATTAAAGTTGTCGTGATAACATAAATTATTTACAAAACTGGAAAAAAGACGGCCAAAAAAGTTTTAGCAGGCTATGCAACCGCATTTGACCCATAAAAATTTACCTGTTAGGCCGTTCCAAACCAACCAATTATGACTAACCCAACCCAACCACCCAACCCACACATTTTGCAATCTCTATAAGCGCTACAATGTAAAAAAGGAAGCTCTGCACCACCATGCAATACAAAGGGAAAAGAGATCTCACCAAGCAAATTTCATAAACTGCTCTAGTGTTCTTCCTGCATGTTAATTCAATAGTTGAGACATGATCCTTTTTAACTGGCTGGAGGGTTTCCAGTCCACCGATTGTGTAAAGCACTTATTTCAAGACATGAAGATGAAAATATTTTAGATAAAGGGGGCATTTAAATTTGCATTTTTTTAACTGATTTATTGCAACTTAAGGCCGCAATAATCATCTTTTAATTGGAAATACATTTTGCTTAAGATTATCCAGCTAATTATAGGTTGTATACACAGTTTTGACCCATTCTTAAGCTACGCACAACTTGTATCTTGAAAACATATGTTCCACTTTTTGCATAATTTTATAAAAATAAAAAAATTTACAGCTGCATAAAACGATACAAAAACCCATTATGACCCGATTCTCCAAATCATTTGATACTACAATGTGTGTGGCAAATACTTGCCATCAAAAGTGAGTGCTACATGGTTATAAAAAAAGGGAAAGCAAGTCAATTATATATTCGATACTTAGGGGGTGTTTGGGGGCGAATCTGTTTATCCAACTATTCTGTTCTCATAAAGCAGATGGCCAGTTTTGAGTGTTTGGACTAAGAGGATTTAACTTGCTATTCTGTTCTCATAAAGCAGATGGCCAGTTTTGAGTGTTTGGATTAAGAGGATTTAATTCGATTATAAGTTTTGAATAATTATTCATCTTTACATACTACATAAGTGTCTGGTGTTGGTGACTTTATAGTGCATTCAAGAAAAGAAATACCTTGGTTGATATGAAATTAAGTGCACCAGTCTGTTTTGCATCTTCCCCTTGCCCACTTTCTACGTATTTACGGCCTTCTTTCTGAATTCCCCTAACCTACATTCCATTAGACAAAAATTAAGATGTCTAAAAAACTCACTTTAAGTTTGTATGAAGCTATGTTTATTTAACACACTGGCCTGAATTTCCAAAATAGTTTCAAAACCAAACTAAATCGCACCTTGAAATGAAATATGATGGAGAAATCGACATCGCTAAGATACGTCGATACACCAAAATTGAGGGGGTATTTGAGAAGTTCCAATATTTTGCCAAAAAATCTGGTCCCAATAACGCTCCTGCTCCTAGTGAAATCTCACCACCTGTAGATGCAACAGGACTATTTAGAGAACAAAAACTTCATTTAAGAGATTAAGTTACAAAACATAGTGGACAGTATGATATCACTTACGTCTTTCAGGATTGAAAGTATCATATATAATTCACTCAAGAGTATAAACCTAAATGAAGCTTGATATTGACCAATAATCCTCAATCTGAAAAAAATAGCTTGATTAAATTTCCAAAAACTAAAAACAGTTTTTCAAACCAACAGTGTGCCTACCAAATTTAATTTACAGTATTTCACAACTGTGGTCAAACAACAATATGCGATGCAATCTAAATACCTGGGAAAGACCGGAAAGGTGGTCTGAAGCTACAATGTTGACCTTCTACAGAATAAATACGCGATGCTTCTTCAAGGAAAATGTGTTTGTAGTAAACTTCATTGGCGCAACAGGATTTAGCCAAAGGATCTTTCACGAAGCCTACACAAAGAACCAAAAAACCATTATAAGTTGCACGAATAATGTTTATGAAATGTGAATGTAATCAATCGAATGAGTAGTTTTATATAAACACTTGAAGTGTTAATTACTGCTCCTTAGTTGCATAAAAATAGGCATAGAAGCGCCTGAATAAGCAATCCTAAACACCCTTATAATGTAAGATAAAATTGACATTGTTCCAGCAATTAGTGTGCAGATATGTGTGTTCTCTTCTTTATCATTTCTCGCGCCTGCAAAAGCAGTTTCATTATATTACATTTTTTTAAAAATCTTGTTCTAGTTAGATTGTCTTTCAAGCATACATTTTTAAATTCAGACAAAAAGTGTTTTTTAATTTTCAGTCAATCCAACCCATTAGGATTTAGGAGATGTACCAAAATGACCCATTACCTAATCCGTCGATCTTGCATCATGTAACCTGTAAGCTAGAAATTATTGCCTTATGCTATATAAACTGAACCAAATAAGCTAGTAAGCCGAAACATAAGCTCTAACAGGCACTGCCTACGACACTTGTTAATGTAACTTTGTGTTCATGATTCGAGACTATATATGCTGATGTACCACCTATGACTATATCTACTGACGATTGTTAAATGAGACCACCTATGACAATATCTAACTATGATTGTTGCATTAGACCTATCGAATCTTCAAGCCTATATATGGCTACAAACATTCACATAGCAATAAACATCAGTCATTTAGTCAAATTCAGATGCAGAGTCGCCCAACAATGTTTAAAACCCAAAAAAACAAAAGCCAAGATTATTTTAGAAAAATAAAAGGCAGGTTGTTTTCAATGTATGATATCGATAATTAAACAGCATGGTGGCTGCTGACAGCAAGGCCTAAGAAATAACATTCGATGCGCAATCGTGAAACAACAATTGTTAGAAATACTACACAGCCCAGATGAAATCATTCATTAGTAAAGAATGAAAATTGCCACTCATGATTTTCACAAATAAGTTCCAGGTACAGGGCGACTGATTGACACTATGGACAGTTTATGACTCCGATACTCACAATTCACATTCACCAAAAAAATAAAAAAATAAAATAAAAAACTATTTTGTAGCAACGCCATTCAATTGGCATCAACTGTCATGACTTGGTCCTTGAAATTAATTTTATGAAAAAAACAAACTAAAGCAATCAAATTAGAAGTGCTGCTTACGGATAATGATTTGCTAAGAAGAACCATCTTAAAGTTTGAAAATAAAAATGTCAAACTTCCAAACATTGAAACCCTCGATCAAGTCTTTATAAAAATGAAATGAAATGTAAATGCATAACGTAAATAGCCAATGGGAGTTCTAATCTCTTAAAGTAGCCACTGCAGGTCCATTTTCATTATTTCTCTTACTTTTTCCGGTTCAGGTGAAAGGAAACGTCTAATATAGTAAGCTAATACTTCAATATTTCCAGGATAATGGTTTAAAAATAAATATAACTTACTTGTTGCGAATAAACAATGACGCTTTTAAAATATCCACTCTCTCTACTGTGAGCCTTAGTACCCAAAGAAGGAAGTTTTGCAATCTCATCCTCGTGTAAATTCAAATGAGAGACCCTGTATCATAAGATACATAATCATCTTAACATTCATTTGTTGAGGGTTTAGTGAATGCATTTATAATGCTAGAAAGAATTAACACTTACAACTTGAGTGCGGCAATTTTTTTGGCCAAAGCCAAACGCCATCGTCCTTGTCTACTACACTCTCGGATGATTGGAATGTTTCAAAACAGCATAAGCAGTAATGAGCAACCATAAACACCCCACTAAACTATGATCCACAAAAATTAGATCAATAAACTGACCAGCAAGATTCTGAAACAGATGGTCATTAACATATCGCGACTTTTCAAATCTTCCGGCATATTTACTTACTCACTCTGCTGTCAAAAATGACTCAAGAACCACACCAATTTTAAATCAGAATCCTTGAAACATATAAAAAAAAATGAACAAATAACTTAAATAACATCTTGTTTCCATTTCTGAGTGGTTACCTGATCAGATTATCAAAGTGACAGCAGGGTTCGTGTGACCTCTTGATATGTTAGGAACAATTGATAAAACAACAAATAGTGCAAAAGCATGTGCGATTGGTGTTGAAATAAGTCCAGCTGGTGCCACAGCTCCACCATCCGTTAGGTTCCCTAAAAAAATATGTAAAAAATCATTTTGTTAGGCCACTTTTGTTTATCAAAAGATGTGAATAACTAAAGGATGCTATGGCTTACCAAAAATATATATTAGCTTTTATAGTTTCGGATAAGAACATAAGCTTAATGAAACACACACATTTCAGGGAGTATGTGTTTCATCGTTGCAACAATGAAACACACACATTTCAGCCGCTATTTCAACAACGAAACACACACATTTCAGGCCCTATTTCACCACCCAAATACACCCATGTCAGTCCATATTTGACCGGCAAAACCAATCTCTTTTAGGTGCATTTTCAGCTAAAAAAACTGCCTGTCAGGCCCATTTGATCCCCCACATCTTGACAACCATTATAATCACAACAAAGTCACAAAAAATCATAAAACAATTAAACTAACTCTAAAAAACAAACCACAACACAGGTTAATTTTTTTTAACAGAAATCAAAAACACCAAAAAGTAATTAACCACTTTGAGTAACACCAAAAAAATAAATGAAACTACGAAGCATCATAATACACTAAAAATCAAACCGGTAAAAAAATAACTAAGCACTTCAATTAACAGGAAATGGAAAAAATAATTAGCCACTTTAATACCAAGATTCCAATTTATTTGAAATTAAAAAAAAATTAATAATAAATGAGATGGAGACAACCTTTTATACCTGTTTGTCAGAGCCGATGATTTGTGGGTTTTCTCCCCCTCTTTTGTCGGTCAACGATTCATCATCATCGGGGTTTTTTCCCCTCTTTTTCGATTAACAACCCGTCATCAACCGTGTATAGAATCTGGTTGAGGATAAGAAAGATCTGGTAGATGATAGATATCATCATCAGGCCTGGTTTCGTATCTTTCGATTTCGTCGGAAGAAAAAAAGAAGAAAAAAAAAAGAAAAAAAAAAATCCACTGACCACAATCTTCAATCTATCCATACATCTTCTACCTGCTAACAACAACAAAAACAAACAAAATACCAAGACTTAATAAAGTACCCGAATTAAACAATAAATATAACAAAGTGAATTAAAGAAAAAACCAAATTGAAGGACCTTTTCTTCTTCTACGCTTCTTGAATCTGCATTTTGGCACATTCCGTTTCTTGGAGGGAATGTAGAAAACACCGAATATGGCCGCAACAAAGGGATATCTAAAACTTGTGGATCTGTTTTTTTTTAACGATCATGATTGTTTATTTTTATGATTTGTGGATGTGGATGTGGTTTTTTTTGGACAGTGGTGGTGTGGATCTGAGTTTTTTGGAAGATGATAGTGTGTGTGTGTGTGTTATGTGTTTCGTGTGAGGAAGAATCGGGAAGGAAAAGCCTCATTATTTTAATAACTTTACTGTAGATCCTCTCACATTTAACTGTAGATCATAGCAAAAGATGAATGGGCCGTACACCACGCTAAATGTAATGTTTTATAATATATCGAAATAGATATCAAATTAAAGAGCATCAAATAATACATTGTTTGGCATAATTTGTTTGAATTTTTTATGTTATAATTTCACATATATATGATATTAAAAGAGATGAATGTGTTTTAAGTAGGTGAGATAATGAAAGTTGAGACAAAAAGTACAATAATCTAAACAAAACTCACAATATTCTAGGAAAAAAAAAAGGTATTGTGGACAATGTACATTCAAAAGCGAGAGAGTTTTTGTCTGTTCACGTATTTGAGTTATAGTTTTAGCTAGGGCAAAGAAAAATCACCCGAAAACTGACCCTAAACCGATAAACCGAGCAAACTGAACCGGACCAAACTTATTCGGTTTGTTTTCAGTTTTGAATAATTATTTCGGTTTTACTCGGTTCGGTTCGGGTCAAAACACACTTATTCGGTTCGAATAGCTAAACCGACCTGAACCAAACCGAACCAAACTTATTTGGTTCGATTTTGGGTTTCAATAGCTTTTACTCGATTCGATTCTCTGTTCACGTTTTACCCTTATTCTACAACTTGAGTCGAGTTGGAAATAATTAAAGTTAGGTGTCACATATGCAAATTTCCCAAACACTACTCATTTTGGCTTTAATCAAGAAAAAAAAGGAGTCATTTTGATAACCCTATTTCATCACCGGAATATTCGTTTGTTTATCATTCAAGGTAAACCCCATTAATTATTTTGGTACATTTTTGGGATTCTTTTGCAAATTTGATTCTAATACTTTGAGAGGGTGTTTGGGATTGCTTAATTTTTTTTTTCCTGTTATAAGCAGAAGCAGCATAAAAACAAGCACTTCAGTAAACAGTGTTGAGATTTGCTTATTCCCCAAAAAATATAATAAATGGGACTGCTCATTTGCGTGTATTTCAGGGTTTTAGGTTAAATATGTCATATGTGGGTCTGAGGGGGTGTTTGTTTTAGGTTTTTTATGGGGCTTATTAGCATATATAGTGTCAATAAACCCGTTGCAGTGTTTGGATAAGATTATAAGCTTAGCTTATGAGCTTATGTCATAACCCCTTCTTTGTGGCTTATTGGCTTATACAAGTTTATAAATTAATAAGCCTTTTTTTCCATCTTTTTATTATAAGGTAATCCAAACACTCACCCTTAGTTTATGAGCTTATTTTTCATAAGCCATAAGCTACTTATTGAACGTGAGCTTATTTTTAATAAATTTTTGGAAATGAGCACTTCCCAACTCTGCAAATGCGTATTTTGCCCCAAAATAAGCAGATTAGCAAAAAAATAAGCAATCCTATTCACACTCTTTAATTTACTTTGAGTAGCAATTGTAAAGAATTGTAAATGCCTCCATTGCCTCGTAATCATCTGTTACTTTAGTACATTTTCTGCTATGTGAATATGTGGTTATTTATCGAATTTGCAATGGTTCAGAGTTGTTAGTTGAAGCAATTATCAAAGATTATGCAAGTTAAGAGCCTCGAGACCAATTCAACATGGTCGAGACTAGATATCTTCAATAGGGTTTTGAGACCGTCTACTTTCGGTTACAACGGAAAGCAGAAGTTTGTAACAACACCTTCATGGAGCTCAAGTATATTTGTTTCTACATTTATACTTTGCATTGTATGTATAACCCATTGAGCATCCTTTTCTAAAGGCGTGATTCACTAAGGAAAATAAATTTTGTTCATATGACAGGATCTCGATGTTTATCTATAAGGTGTGGAGTAAAGTTTCGACCTTGCATTGATATACATAAGGTTTGCACTTTCCATGTTTTGATGTTATTTTGATTGGTAATTTTGACCCGTTAACTAATAGATGGGCCGACTTAGGTTATGTCTTATGTCTAAATGGTCATTATGGTGCAAATCATATAATTTACTTAAAAAAATGTTCCGAGAGTTGGCACCCACCCAAACTGTATTTTATGCATATGACGTGATAAACTATTTCCGGCAGAAAGTGTTTGAGCAGACCTGTACCAAAGTCACTTGTTATGTCACATAATTTGACTTGACCGACACACCCATCTTACTGCCTCGAGTGTGTTTTGGTGTTATAATTGACCAACCTTTAGTCTTAATTAGTCTTCACAGAAGTATAAGAAAAGTTGATAGAGTAAATCAAGTAACGACATAATTCGAAAGTGATATATCTGGAAGAAAGCTCATCCAAAATGCTAACTTTTATTTTACAGCATCTTTTATCACCCTTTTTGGTATATGTGGATAGTTTAGTGGATAATGTTAAAACACGTAAGAAATGTGTATTTTCTTTACCTTATGAAGTCTTTTATGTATTGTCAGGGGAAAGTAAAGCAGATTGTTGGCTCTACCCTTTCAGATATGAAGGGAAGTGACTCAACACTTGTTACAAACTTTGAGTCTGATAAATCAGCTGCAGAGTATGCCGCTCTTTACAAAGAAGATGGTCTTGTAGGTGGTCATGTAATCATGCTTGGAGCCGATCCTTTAAGTAACGAATCAGCCATTGGTGCACTTCATGCTTATCCTGGTAGGATGGTTGTCGTTAATTTTACCAACAACAACAACAAAAAAAAAAAAAGAAAAAAAAAAAAAAAACAAAAAAAAAAAGTCATTATTCTTATATCGTTCATATAAAGATGTTAGCAGAAAGGTATACATTATTAATTACTTTTAAATACTAATGTGTTGTTTTACACAACCTAAAAGTCCGTTTTCATAGATAAATAACGAAAAAGCTCATTAGAACATTCAATTTAACTGATTCTTGATGGTTGATAGCAATGAATTCAGATTTTTCTTTGCTGAACTTACTTGCGAGGACCATAGTTCATCTAGGTGGTCTGCAGTTGGAGGTGGTATTAATTCAGGCAATGCTTTGAGTTACATTGAAGAAGGAGCTAGCCATGTCATCATCACATCCGTATGTTTCTTTTTTACTTATATATCTAATTTAGCTTTCTCAAATCTCTGAGTACTGTTTCCTTTATTTTCTAGGTAAAATGAGAGTTGATGAGGTACGGGTTGTTTGACCTTTGTACTATTGAGTAAATAAGCTTTAGCCACTAATATATTGACTTTATCCAATGAATCAATTATAACTACAAGTCCAATTTTTCAGCCAAAGAGTTAATAATAGGAACATGAGGTATTGTAACAACTAACAAGACTTACCAACTTGATAATGATAGCAAGCAAAGATGATTTAACTATATAATACATGGGCGAATCAGATGATTCTCCCTTGATACGATAATGAACCCTAAAGTCAACAGCCACATATCATGCCTAAAGTCATAAATACAGAGCACCTGACCTTGCAATATATATTTATATGCTATGAAAATTTAGATCTTTTAGATGATATGCAAGGAATTCAGGTTTATGCATGTTGGATGTGATGATTGTATTCGTATAAATCTCAAATACTTATGGAACAGTTATAGAGTTTTACATAGAAAGTCTATGAAGAATATTTCATAACTGTAAAAATAAGATTGAATCTCATATTCAATGTTCTGAAATCAAAGGTTTAAGTTGTTACTTTATCGTGTTACTTTTTCACATTGATAAGCTTCATTAAGGAGGTTTCGGAAACTGTAATTGCCAGGGGCGGAGCCAGGATTTAGGTTAAAAGGGGCTGACTTCACTGAAAATTAGTAACGGTATAAGTCGAACAATAAGCTGAATGATTTAACAATTATTAGGAATTTGAGTTCTAAAGCTTTTGCACTAGATGCAAGCAATGATAGAAGACTGTCAAAACTAAAATGTTGTTACATAAATTTTAGCAGAAGTTGTTAGTGAGTTTCCAAACTTATAGTTAATGTTTGGTATAAACTGGTGCCTGACAAACCAAAATAAAAGTGTTAAATTTTCAAACTGCATAACATGAACTCTTAAACCACATATACGTAGAAATACTAATAACAAAAGAGAGACAATATATTAAACGTATTTAATGATGATCATATGCATCAGAAAGAGTAAAAAGCAACATTATTGATGAAATATGGAGAAAAACAAAAAATCTAAGGATTAACTGTAAAATGTACACACAAATATAGCAGACTACTGAAACTTGTTTGGGATTTTGGTTTTTAGATCGGAGGATTTTTTTTATATGTTAGTTGTTCCTTTTTCATCCTGTTACACAAGAGAATTGGGTGTGGCCCATTACACAATATCTATAAAATTGCAGAGCATGGGCTTATGTATACCAGACTAAGTGGGCTTATTGGAAGGGGCCTAGCACCAGCTAGTCACCCCCTCCCTCCGCCCTGGTAATTGCTATTTAACTGTTTTGTTAAGTGTATGATGAAACTTTAGTTAGACACTTGTCTAATTGTATTACTTGTACATTACAGTATGTTTTTAACAATGGACAAATGGACCATGAGAGGCTTAAAGAACTTGTTCACATTGTTGGAAAAGAGAGGCTTGTCTTGGATCTTAGTTGCAGGAAGAAGGTATGCATCTTTTGTAGTTACGGAATAATGAATACATGTCACGCCTGAGTGTTTTACAGTGCCATTTTTTTTGTTATTGTATTTAGCAGATTATATAGCTTTGTTTGACTCTTACTGCCACTCAAGTCCCTTGAGCTATAAGGGAAAACTATGATAATTACGATGCCCTTTGTTACTTCTATATTTTTCCTTAAAACTTTCATATTAAATTGAAAAGAGAAAAAAATAAAATAAAAACTAAATAAAGATAAAAACAAACTGTTTTGTTACTTCTATATTTTTCCTTAAACTTTCTTATTAAATTGAAAAGAGAAAATTTAAAAACTAAATAAAGACAATGGAAAGTGGAAGTATATCAGTGCTATATATATAGGGAAAGGGTCAGAAACGGTTATGGGGATACCGCGGATAGGTCACGTACATCTGAGTTAAAAACTCGCTCTCCTTGAGTAACATGAACAGGGAAAACTTAATCCGTTTACCCGTATCATAGTGCTATATATAGATTGGTTCACTACCTAACAAACCTTATACATAGTCTATATAAGCGTAGAAACTATATCATTGCTACGCAACTATGGAGTATATTAATACGGCATAGCGTTGCTCATCTTCAAATCCGCGAGTGGTTGATCCTATAATGTCGTCACGATCAATGATAAGATTATGGGATTCCAAGTTCTTTCATGCAGAGTTATAGAAATAACCCAATTCATAAAACATTTACGCTATGTTTTTATGAATAATAATTTTTTACAAGAAAAGTGATGGACAAAAAAGTGTACGCAATGACAAATTAATATTTTTCCCAGCAATTCTTAGTAATTTACTCTTCCAATTGTTGTGAAATTTTTATACTTTTTGGATTTTTATTTATTTATTTATTTATTTGTGTGTGTGTGTGTGTGTGTGTGTTCATCAAGGACACATGTCACCCCCTTCTTATATGTCGCCTTTGCATCGTCACGAAATAACTATTGTCGTTAACATTGCTAGTCCTTCGCTTTCCGCCGTTGCCCAGATTGCCTCCATGTGTGCTGACCACCATGTTACAATGTTGGATCGATTTGAGCCTTTGGTGTTCAGAATTGAATCCAGTGCTTGACCCTTATTGCTGGCACTCCTATCATTGATATCGGTATGATCATTCATCTCCCCCTAGATTCTCTTTTATTGTGTCTTCTTTTCCTTGAAGAGACGGATGATGAGATCAACAAGAAGGATGAGAGTTTCACTGGGGGTGCTTGCATCTGGTTTCAATTTGGAACGGAAGATGCTCAATTTGACCCACCAACTTATGCGACATGTGTCAGCAGCACACAAAGGAAGATTGATTAAAGAGCTGTCTACGGGCTTGGGCCACGCTGGCTGTTTGATTTAGGTCTCTCTTGTGTGATTATTTTGTTTCAGTAACAATCTAATCTTTTGATTTGATTTAGGAAGTCTTTTACTTAGTTATGCATTTATGGGCTACTCTCGACCCGTTCAACCCATTTATTTGATTGACTCATAACAACCGATAGTATAGTTTTTTTTTGGGTAACCATAGTTTCCGACCTTTTGGCCGACTAATCCACGGGGTTTGAACCCACTGCCACACAGACTCAAACCAGGTAAAGCCCTCCTTTTCAGGAGGTTAGCGTGGTCACTTCAAGGTTAACCATCTTTTACAAGATTACAGACTAAAATGACAAATAAGAGCCGATCCTGTAATTGTAGTATCAAGAACAGGATCCCAACTCATCTGTTAATTTTAGGTGATAAGGTAAATATATAGATTTATGCATCTCCTTTCTGTCCAGATTGTAGTGTAGAAGCAAAACATACCCAATTGAGCAGATTTATTAGCATTTACTTTGTTATCTGAGCTAGTTGCTTTTGCTTTTGGTTTTCAGGATGGTAAGTACGCTATTGTGACAGATAGATGGCAGAAGTTCAGTGATGTATATCTTGATGAGAGGGTACTAAACTTTCTTTCGACGTATGCTGATGAGTTTTTGGTCCATGGTGTTGATGTTGAAGGTAAAAAGTAAGTAAGCAGCCCCTCTTCTATGCTCTTTCTGTGCTTTGCTTTGATCAAATGAGTTGTTGGGTGGCGTCCTTGTACATTTCTTTAAGCTGTATGGTCTTTGGCTAGTGATCAAATGACCAGTCTTGGAAAACTGTGGACCACAATAGATGTTACTAATATCTTATGGTATTGTCTAATATGTGCCTGAAGGGCTGATGTTATAGAGCATTAAATTCATATATCATTTTATGCTTATGAGGAGATTTGCTTTGATCAAATACCAGATAGGTAAGAATATGCCCTTTGGCTAGTGATCAAATACCTAAAATGGTCATAAAATGTTAAAAAGAAAGTATTGTGCGCCATATTCAAGCTTAATAATCTCTCATAAGGATTGTTAATGGACAAAATACGCTACTTTGTTAACGTATGTTTTCAAAAGGGACATGTTGCCACGCCAAATTTGGTGTCGGTTAGAGATGGTTTTAAACACAAAACACCAAATTTGGTGTTTTGGTACATACATTAGAGATGGTTAGTGATTCTTGCATCTTTTGGGACACAACCCAAAATAGATGGTGTTGCATTTGTTCTAGGATACGAGATTACTTCATATTCAAATGTGTATGGTATTGGTATTCTATTCAATTCATTTCTTATCTATTTCAGACTTGGCATTGATGAAGAACTTGTAGCACTGCTTGGGAGGCACTCCCCGGTATGCACTAAGCAACTTATATTTTTCGTTTATTTGTGCAGCAAAATCAGTTCAAGGGCTCATATAGTCATATTTAACATATCAACTGTTAATTATCATCTTTACTTCCTCTTCAATTTCGTTAATCTAGGAAAGACTTAATAGGAACCCCACCACAAGCAGTTCAATGGTATAACCAAATTTAACCTGCAATAAACATATTCAACCCCTACTTACCGGAGGTTTCTAAATGGGCAGATTGGGTAACGAGTGAAAACGCTTATTATTTTGGTTAAAAGCGGTAGGGTTGGCCAAAAAATAATTTGGTTCAGTTTTTCATCTCTGAAGTACGTGTGTCAAATATGATACTAAAAAGTTGTATTTTTCATTATAGGAGGTTTCATGCATATAAGAAAACACTTTGTGGGACTTTGGACCCATCTGACATGTTTTGTTTGTAATTGTATATATTTTATGTTACCCATTAGATATTGACAATAGCCCCGAATACAATCTTTTACTTAATGTGTTAACTATGCTCATCTGCCATCTACATTTTGCTTATGTAGTGGTTTACTGGTTTTATTGCCTTCAGATTCCAGTCACATACGCAGGTGGTGTAACCATAATGGACGACATGGAGAGGATTAAAGTTGCAGGAATGGGACGTGTGGATGTGACTGTAGGTAGCGCCTTAGACATTTTTGGAGGAAAATTGGCTTACAAAGATGTGGTCGCTTGGCATTGCCAGCAAGAGGCCCTACCAGTTTAGCTCTTTTTGTTAGTGAACAAGCTCAATTGTACTCATAGAATTTTTATCTCAGATGCATAAATTGGGGCGTTATAACTTGAAATCACTGTTGATTCGTCTAATAAGTGTTTAGCATCCCTTGTGGTGTGCAAATCTTCTTGTTTAGATCATTTATTAATAGCGATTTTATTATCCCTGCTTGTGTTGGTGATGTGATGGCGAGTGTGTGTCAGCAGCTGCATTGGAGGGCTTCATGGTGATGCGATATAGATAGTGAGTTTGCACTTGATGGCTTATAGTCTATTAGTCGGTATGGACGTTTAGGTTTGTTAGACAGTGAGCGCTCCACATTTGATGGGAGGTCCGGTGGGTTTGGTATTTTGTCAGTTTTAGTCCTAGTAGATGTGGCAAGCTGCATTGTAACTCAAGAAAACAGTGTTATAACAAAGGTTGGGTCACTGTGTGCCATATTACGATGTCCTCAAAATCATAGAACCATCACAGTTATGCTCTGATAAAAGGTGCAACATTTGCTTTTTTCAGTTTTCATTTTGGCAGAAGGACTTAGATTACTGGTTCAACAATGTTGAAGACAATATTTGATTCCACACGTGGTTATAATTGATTTTTCTTGATTTCCGATTGATGAACAAGAAGGAATAAGGAATTCTTTGATTTTCTGACTCACCCATCTATTAGATAGATGCTTATAAACTTAACAGGTGGGGGATACATTAGAAAGGGATTTAATTTTAAAAAGTCTAAAAAGTGTTCTTACGGCGACACGTGTCCCTCCCTACTTTTTCATCCAAGGGCATTTTCGTAATCTTACCCCCGCTTCTTTTTTACCCCTTCTTTCCAGTGTTTTCTTTCTTTTTTTCCCTCTTTCTATTTTGATATATGGGTTTCTCAATCTTGATTTCTTTCTTACTTTTATCTAAAGTTTTTTTCACAACGATTTCCATTCGATTCATTCTTTACCAATTTCGCATCCTTATCATTCTTTCACTTCTTCACTTTTTGCAAAATTAGGTTTTTTTTCTTATCATATAATTTTTTGTTCTTCAAATCGTGTTCATTGCTCAAATCAATTATCAATTTAGGGTTTTTAACCGTTTAATCAGTTAATCGAATATAAATTTGGTGTTTTTAACTGTTCAATCAGTTATTGGATCAAATTTAGGGTTCTTAACCTTACAATCAGGTAATTGGATCAAATTTTGGGGGTTTTAGCTGTGAAATCTTGTTTTAATGGCGATTGATGATCTTCAGGTGTTTAATCAAGGTATTTTTGCTAATTTCTATTTTATTTTTTTAATCAAGGTTCCAACTGATAAAAATCTTTTTCATACTTTTCCACTTCATAATAATTGGGTAAATAATGATGCACACCAACTGCTCGACGAAATGTGATAGGCAATAATGATGCACACCAACTGCTCGACGAAATGCTTCAAACGGATTTTGAGGTTTTAGTTAAATAGAATTCCCAGAAATGTATAGTGTTGTTCATCAATATATATATATTTTTTGGGAGGAGGTTAGCTATGAAATCTGGATTTTTAGGGGTTTTTTATTTTTTTTATTTTTATTTATTTATTTTTTTTGTTTTTTGTTTTTTGTTCATTAGTTATTGACTTTTTAGTTATTATGTTATTATAAGTTCATCAGTTTATTTATTTTAGTTATTATGTTATCATAGGTTCATTAGTTAGTTTATTTGTGTATATTTGTGTTATCATATGTTATAGGTTTATCAGTTAGTTTATGCTTTTTTAGTTGATGTACATTAGTTGTTTTTGGTTCATCAGTTATTGTCGTGTGTTATGTTTTTGGTTCATCAGTTATCCATGTATTATGTGTTTTTAGCTATTATGTTAACATAGGTTCATCAGTTTTATGTTATCACAGGTTAGGAGTTATCATAGGTTCATCAAATATAGTCATGTGTTATCATAGGTTCATCAGATATCATAGTTCATCAGTTATTGTCCTGTTTACATTATACTCATCAGTTATCATAGTTTCATCAGTTTTCATAGGTTCATCAATTATGATAGGTTCATCAGTTGTTCAACATACTTTTTGATCATCCAATTGTTAATGTTTTGTTTTTTGGTCCAAAACAGGTTAGTACTAAGGGTTCGCGAAAAAGGATTAAGAGCAATGTTGAATGTTCACTTAATCCAAGTGGGAAGCATAGGAAGAAGAACTGTAGATTTTGCAAATCTAGTATGAACGATCATAATCAGACGAAGTGCAATGCCATGAGAGCTCAAATTGCTGCTAAAGAGGCTAGTGCTAAGGCTGCTGTGAAGGAGATGAAGCAGAAGGCGAGATTGGCTGCTAAGAAGACGAAGTTGGCTAAGAAGACTGCTTGTGTAGTTACTTAGTTGTCTGTTAGATAAATAAATGTAAAGTTTGATAATCATCAAAGTGACTTTGATTTTTCTGTTAGACAAATAAATGTGAAGTTTGTTTGATAAGAATGCTTTCTTTTATAATATTCAAAGTAATTTTGAAATTTAGATAATAGTATTCTATTATGATCAAATTTATTATTTAGGTTTATCAGTTTACTTATGAAATTGAGATAAAAGTTCTTTTTCCAGGTTCATCAATTTTATTTAAGAGATGTTCATCAAATTGATCAAAATTCTTTTCAGATTCATCATATTTTACTTATAATTTTTTTTTTTTTTTTTTTTTTTTTTTTTTTTTTTTTTTTTTTTTTTTTTTTTTTTTTTTATAATGATCAACTTTTTCAGATTCATCAAATTGATCAAAGTTTTTTTTCAGGTTCATCAAATTTTACTTATAAAAGTTCTTTTTTAATATATACAATGATCAATTTTTTCAGGTTCATCAAATTGATCAAAGTTTTTTTTAGGTTCATCAAATTTTACTTATAAAAAGTTTTTTTTAAGAGATGTTCATCAAATTTTTCAGGTTTATCAAACTTTACTTATAAAAGTTCATCAAATTGGTCAAAGTTCTTTTTTAGGTTCATCAAATTTTACTTATTAAAGTTCATCAAATTTTACTTATAAAAGTTCATCAAATTGATCAAATTTTTTCAGGTTCATCAATTTCATTAATTTTTTCAGGTTCATCAATTTGTTAAACTAAAATAACTTGTCCATACCAACCAACCAAAATCACTTGTTATGAACTTAAAAAACTAATATTTATACTAAAACATTCATCAATTACATCAGATTGTTACTACTGCAAACTATTTAACCATACCAAGCAAGTAAATAATCCAAACATTCATCAATTAGATCAGATTACTACTGCAAACTATTTAACCACAACAAACTATTAGATTAGATTGTTTTCACTTCTTTCGAAGAAGAGCACTAGCTTCCTGATCGAAATAATCGCTGGCACACTCTGCAATATTCTTTGCTGACGTGTTCTGGAGTATTCTCTTTTCCTTCAGAGTTAAACGTTGATGAACCTGAAAGTTTGTCAGCTTTTGATGAACCACCAGTTCTCTTATTAGTAAATGCATCCTTTATAAAGTCATCATCACTTGGTGAATCTGCTTTTAAAGTCATCGGTTTCTTTGCTTTTTTAGCTTCTTTACCTATAATTATGAAAAAAATGATTCTCAATGACCAAAAACAAAACTGATGAAGCAATCCAAAACTGATGTACCAATCTAAACTGATGAACCTACTTTAAATAGAAAATAACTGGAATCGGCAAAACAATAACTGATGAACCTATTTTGAATAGAAAATAACTAGAATCGGCAAAACAATAACTGATGAACCTACTTTAAATAGAAAATAACTAGAATTGGCAAAACAATAACTGATGAACCTATTTTGAATAGAAAATAACTAGAGTCGGCAATAATCGGCAAAACAATAACTGATGAATCTACTTTAAATAGAAAATAACTAGAATCGGCAAAACAATAACTGATGAACCTATTTTGAATAGAAAATAACTAGAATCGTCAATAATCGGCAAAACAATAAATGATGAATCTACTTTAAATAGAAAATAACTAGAATCGGCAAAACAATAACTGATGAACCTATTCTGAATAGAAAATAACTAGAATCGGCAATAATTGGCAAAACAATAACTGATGAATCAACCAATAACTGATTAAACAAACAATAATCAACAGTAACTAAATAATAAATCATGGTTTTATACCTTTTAAAGCCGGTCGGTCTTGGAATCGTTTTGATCTCCTTTCTCCCAAGGTTGGACTGTCATTTGAGACTTCCTTGCTGCTTGCAGATTAAAAAAAATATTAAAAAATTAAAAAAAAAATCATATTATAAAAAAATAAACTGATAAAAGAATCCTAATTCTTATGCATTTTATTTTCTAAAAAAATAAACTGATACAAAAAATCTAATTTTTACGCATTTTATTTTCTCAAAAATCCTAATTAAAAATTAAAACATAAATTAACCTTAAAAATTAAATTAAAACATAAATTAACCCTAAAAATTAAATTAAACTAAAATTACCAGTTTGAGTCATTTTTTCTGAGCGGATAATGTGTTTTAATCAATGACAAATGAACGAATATAGGAACCCTAAAAATTTCCCCAAATTTTGATTGGTTTAGAGAGAGAAAGTAATGTTTTAGAGAGTGGGAAGAGAGATTGAAATGAATAGAGTGAGGAGATGGAGGGAAGTGAGAAGACGGTTTGGGGGGATAACTGACGGTTTTATCCTTTTTTATAGGAAGGAGTGTAATTTTTTTTACATGTTTTAATTTGGACTGTGAGATTGGATATAAAGGGGATCGGACGGTTGGAAAGTCTTTTTAGACTTTTTAATTTGTCTCCCCTTTGTAGAGGATCGCAACTCTATAAACTTATACAGAGTGTATATTAATACCCCTCAATTTTACAAGATTACCTTTGTTGATTAGATATGTGTATAAGGTTTTAATTTTTTCCTAAAATTAGATTGTTTTACCCCTAATATGAGTAATGACAGGCATGTGTATAATCGAACTTTTTTGTTTGCTATGTTTTTTGTAACTTTACCAAACATTTCAACTAGCTTATTTTTATCCTTTTCCACTTTTTTATACATTAGCTCATCATACAACATGAACTCCTTAGTGAACACCTTCTTAACTCATTGTTAGACTTAGTAAAGATAGTCACCCTATGTGCATGAACCCGCATTTTTCGGCATGCAAATTGGATGCTTCCATATCCAACGTATTCTTTTTTGAAGAAGTTATGTGAAACAAGAAGATCTCTCTGCGTTGTTGACTAATTTTATGCATAATCTAATAAGATTATTGAAGTTAAACGGCAGTCATAATTTTTTCTACCATGTAATATCTTTAGAAATTAACTAGCAGTTTAATTGACAAATTAGATTAGCATGCATAAACGAGAATAAACTCAAACTAAATTTCTTACCACGTCTTATTGTAATCACAATTATGCCCACCAACTTTAATCAATCGTTATGTTTATCACTCGATCCTACATGAACCAACATTTCACAACATGCCAATCATGTATATGCTCTTCATTAAAAGTTAACATTTTCTCCACCATTAAGCCTATATAAATAAATATGATGTTCATGTATAACCGATAAATTGATTTCCAACAGCAGTCACTCAATCATGCATCAACATGCATCAACATGCACATCAAATGCTTCTTGCTGAAAAACTAATGATCATTTTCTCTATTAAAACCATATAAACTAATTAGATTCCGGTATGCTTTCTAAACGAGGCTTCCATTTTCCATCACGCGTCTCATTCTTAATCAAGCTTCCATTTTTTCCAATATGAGAAACCAAATCACCCACAGAAGCTTTCCCTTTCTTCAACATCAATTCCAACTCCTGTTTAGTTATAACTAGCTTAATCTTGACGCTCGTTTTTGGGTTCTTGACGGACTCGAGTGAAGTCAATGGAGATTCGTGCTCAAGACGTCTGAACACTTGAAGTTTGTCTGCGATTGTATGGTTTGCAGGTTGTGATAGGACTTGATTGTCTTTGATGGGTGGTTTGTATTCAAGAACTTCACTATTTGTTTTGATCACTTTGATGATCATCTTGTTTCGTCTGATTAAGAAGTTTCCCATGTTTGAGAATCTTGTTTTCAGCTAAAGTTGTTTGAGTTAGGTTTTTATGTAGTATTTATACGAAGCTAGAAACGTGGAAATGGCATTATAGTCTTGATTAATTATATATATAAAACAAACTTAGATCACAATTTGGACCCTTCTTGATGCTAATTTTTGGTATCTCACGGGAGAGAATATATCATATCATTTAAGTAGTACTACTTTTTTTATACTATATGTGTGAGATTTTAAACTCAGTTGACAAATTTATTTCTATGGTCCATACAAGACTTTGTATATGATGAGTATATCAGCTAGTATATAATCATTATCTATTTTGGCTTATTATCTATATATACTAATTGCCTTTATGGCCATTTTAATACAGTTTTTTTTTGGGCTTTTACTCTGGGCTACTTTTAGTCCATTTGGCCCATTTAGTCCACCTATGGTTTGCTGCGTGGTTTGTGTATTTTATATGTTCATTTTTTATGATTGTTTTATATAACGGATAACTATCACCGCTTCTGTCTCACGTATTCATAGGTTTTCCGATCATTTTCTGTGTTCAGTTGCTT